>JAZHYW010060015.1:0-57383 GCA_037355805.1 Ixodes ricinus | reverse complement strand
TATTGTGTTAACAATTAAATCTTAGTGGAGCATTATATCTTATAGAGGTCAATAAACCAATTAGTGCCCATTGAGAGCACAATAAATCTATTTTCTCTGGAATATTACCATATTTTACACTACAAGAGCCCCAGTTCTAGAATGCAGCATAGCACCGATTCAGTGCTGGGTAGAGCACCTGGCTTCCCTCCACTTGCCACCCAGCTTTACGCCTCGCCCGCTGCAAAACTGCTGGAAACTGTTCCGAAGTGACACAGGGTCAATTACTACTTTAGCAGCTGCTGCGATTTCTCAGTCACTGCTAAGTGCAGTGTTGTGTCCTGCACCATATTCAGTGCTAAGCAATGCTGAATATAGTGCTGGACACAATGCTGCACTAGTAGACGACATCAATAGTAAACGGCGAAGAGGCTTTGCCTCTCTGTCGCCTGCTATTGATGATCTGGATGTATGCTGCTTCCTGCACTATATTTAGTGCTAAGTTTAATTGTTGATTATAGTGCTGAACACTGCTGCGCTAGCAGACGACACCAATAGTAGACGACAAAGCGGTAAATGAATTAGTTGTGTGTCTGCTATTGACGATCTGGATATCAGGTACCTTACCATTGGCCTCTGTCAGCAGCTTGGCGATGTGTGCTAACAGGTGAGCTTTCATCTGAAGACGGGCTCGATTCTCATTGCCGAAACTGGAAAAAGTCTCTGCACAGGCGCTGGGCATGAGGTAGCAGCGGTAGCTGAACGCTACGTCGCATCTCGTTGCTCGTCAGCTCCGAGAACATGTCCAGGAGCATTCGATCCGACAGAATCCGGATCTGGTCGAGCGTTAAGGCATCCGCTTGAAGAGTCGCCTTGCGGACCTACAGGGAGAAAAAGAAAGAAAGGAAAGGGATGCTATAATTGTTGTAAACAAAGATTGACTCGGACATAACAGAATACAGTGAGTCCCCCCTTATTAGTACTACTACTATTATTATTATTATTATTATTATTATTATTATTATTATTATTACTACTACTATGAAATTAATATTTTAGAGTAATTTGAGAAAAGTAAAGAAAGTATCATACTAGTGTTGTTACCTTGCAGCCTTAGACTGAAATACAGATGTGAAAACTACTAATGCATTTGTTAAAAAAGAACTTGCTGCTTTTTATTGTATTTTAATATAGCTCTTATTTATTTATTTTTATTTATTTACCTTAAAGACCCTTTCGGGTATTACATTGGGAGGGGGAAGTCATAAACACAATATTAAAAATCTATGAAAGTGAAAAAAAACACAATGCAGTTGGCAGATAACAAAAACAAAGAAACAAAAAAAAATGCACACATAAAACTAGATAACAATAAAAACACGACTGCATACGTTGTTATACATTAGTTATTGAAGTGGTGATTGAATATTTGGGCACAGGTGATCTGACACACGCTTATTCAGCAGCAAGCTCTGTTCAGAATTGGATAGTTTATTTATTTATATATGTGTATTTCCAGGTATTTCACAACCCCACGGAGAGAGAAGAGGAGGAAAAAGTCATGTGAGCCACCTATCGGTGGCTCATATGCCACCCTCCAAGCAGCTTTCCTTGTGTATTTTTTGTTTGTTTGTTTGTTTAACGACATCGGTGAATAAAGGGCAGTGAAAGCTGCTTTCAAGAACTCGGTTCCATTCAAGTTACGCTCCAATAATGCATTTTTAAAAAATACAATAGGTGCTGGAAACTTAGTTTTGAGGCCGTCTGCTGGTGGGACGAAGTAAGCAGACGGACCGCGCCATACGAGACGCCGTCAGCGTACCTTTTGCGGTGGATCCTTGTGAAGGTTCGGGTCACTTTTGAGTGTCGCAGACGCCACTTCGGCAAGCATGTCCAACAGTGGGACAGAGCCGAACTCCCTGGCGCGGTTTCCTCGTCCATTCCGGCGCCGTTCACCGCCTTGCTGCGCGGTGCTGGGAATCATTGTTTTGAGTGTGCAACCTGGTTTAAAAACACAAGATCGATTCAATGATCTCACAGCAACTGAAATATCGGTGACAGGACGTTAGATCGCGTCCATGCGCGTGTCCCTGACCAAAATCAAAGGCATGTCCGACTTCCGTACGTGCAGAACATGCGAACCAACTCCTCCCGAGAGAACAACAAATGTGCAGACGCGCCATGTCTTCTGCACGAAATTTTAGGCTTAGAAAACAAGCGACTTTAGGCCTAGCGTTCCATCGGCTGCTGATTACGGTTTCAGAGCAAAAACACACCGCTCAAATTGTATTTGTTTCCGGGTCGTCTATAGCGCAGATGAGGCCGCTCTTTTCGTTCCGTGCCTTTGCCGAGCGGTGCAAACGCGGCCGGATCCAACTTTTGGGCGCTCTTTTTCGGGGGAAAGCCTAGCAGTCGACACACAAAAACATTCCATGACGGAATGCGTTTACGCATGTACAAGGGCGCTAGACACTCCGAATAAAAGCCCCATGTGTTTGGGCATCTGTTGCGATCGCTAATCGTGCCGTCAAGCGTTGAAAAGGTGGGCATCGGAACGGTATTTTGTTAACGGTTTACCTAACAAACGACGCCATCGTCTGTCATGCTCGTCTGCTACCTCGGTGGTAGCCGCCGCGTTCTTTTCTGCCATCGACCGAAAGATTTACTACGAGAAAACGACATCCACGTACCTTTGTAAAGACGACGTTGTACGTAGATTCACATACCTCAAATCGGATCAACAATATTATGCTACATAGCGTTTAAAATGCAAGATTCCTCACACTATTTCTTTCCGGCGCAATGAATTATGGGAAACAATTTGACAGAAGAATTGTGGCGGCAGTCTGCGCTTTTGTTGTGACGAAATAACTCATTTAAATTTATTATTCTAAAATCCATGAAATTGACTATATATTTATTCAAAATTTTTTCAGTCTATATCCAGTCATGATGTAAGATAAGTAACATACAATCCCTACAATTTAAAAGCGGTGTGTAAATCCTGCGTAAATCGAGAAATCGCATTCAGTTAAAAGCATTATTCTCGTGTTATTTTTAAGGGTGGACCATCTTTGTTACAAATGATACGTAATTTTATAATTATAATTTTAGGTGTTTAATCAATGATAACAATTGTCCGACTTTTGGTTGCGCGGTTCTGCACTCCATCAGCGCTTTTGTCGCGCCACATTCCAACCACCGTTCAGATAACCATAATAGGAGCAGGCTTGTTTACGCTAGGCGGATTTCGATGCAAACCGAGCAATTCGTCGAGCAGGGGATTCCAAGCACTGTCGTGCCGTTGTGGCATTGAAAAGTCGAAAACGCGGAAACGTTCGCAGTAAACAAAAATGAACCGGAAGGCGAGTATTCTGGGCCAGGTCCAGCCCAGCTAGATACGACACCGTCGTGCCGAATCAGGACGTGGGAAGCGTGAGCCAAGCCCACTACGGACGACTTCGATCATCTTGATATACCTTTTCTTTTTTTTGTACGACGCTGGCATTTAGCCTATTAGCGTCAGCCGAACTGGTTCTGGTCGGGTGT
This sequence comes from Ixodes ricinus, assembly GCA_037355805.1. Classification (NCBI taxonomy): domain Eukaryota; kingdom Metazoa; phylum Arthropoda; class Arachnida; order Ixodida; family Ixodidae; genus Ixodes; species Ixodes ricinus. The sequence goes on along the minus strand of JAZHYW010060015.1, from coordinate 53,855 downwards.
GTAGTCCGATGTTTCCCTGTACAGCGCTACGTCGAGCGTCAGGATTGTGGGTTAGCGTACAAAGCGAAGGCACGAACTCGACTGGACCGATGATACCTGCGTGGTTATGAAACTTCTTCACTCCTACAGCACTGACTTCGGTGTGGAAAAGGCTACAGAGGGTGAACACGTTGATGCGGCAAAGCCAGCTGGTCGCCCTCACCATGAACTCACCATCGTCGAAGCAGCAAAAGTGGTACGCTGCCTTGTCCCATGTGTGTTGCTCCATGGCTCCGCGTTTTTTCTGTCTAGCACCTGCTAGGTTGGGTGGTACCTACGGTAGTGTGGGATGCTGTGCCTTTCTGCAGTGTGGATTTGGTGCGCAGTGAGTCGATTTGCAGCCGTGTGATGCGGTGAAGGCGGTTTCATCCATTCGCACGCATGACCTGCCTGACAAGGTCGAGCTATACTTATAAACAGAATGTGGCCACCGTGGGTTTTTTGGGGCTCTTTCGGAGGCTCTTTGTTGCCCCTTTCACACAAACGTTGGAAATGTCTCGAGCCTGTAGGTGGAAAATTAGGGATAATGGTCCATTCTTGCGGCACCCACCTAATGCTTTCACTGCAATGCACATTCTCGTTTAAACCACACTTCTGCACCAGAATGGTATTGTTAATCTCTATACGCTTCCACCATGCTTGATGGCAGTGTTCTTAAACCAGTGTAACTCCAGTCAGCCCCACCGTGACCTGGATGTGAAAACACAGTGCAAAAAGTTGTATGTCATCGAGAAGAGGATTGGTAAAAAATTCTGTTTGCTTGTATAGTTAGGTGGGTTGGATTCTCGGATAGAGGAGCACTCCATGACCAAAGGCCCAAGCTGGTGTAGTCAGAGGCGGATTTAGGGGGGGGTTCGGATGTCGTGACCCCTCTCTTGATTTCTGCATGTGTAAAATTTAGGGCGAAAACGAAGGAGAGGGGGAGGGGTTCCTAAACATGATTGTACGCTGACCAACACCTGACCTCCCTCAGGAAATTCCTGCATCCGCCCCTGGGTGTAGTCATTCTTTGAATGACGGAAGAGTCAAACTTTGGACGGACCGGTCGGCTGTGATTTAGCATGCTGTCGTGCAGTGCATGCTCAAAGCGGGCTTCAGTAATATCCGCCGTGATGCAAATGCACATTGCAACAGGTTTACCGCAGCTCGCTGCAAGCACTCACTCCCAAAGCGGCGGGTGCAGTTATGGTGGTCAGAGAACTCACCATGCGATTTCATCTTTATGTATGGTATATTCCAGCAAACAAAGATGTGTGCGCAAGTTACGCTCCAGCTCCGACCGGCCAATCAGCGCGCTTGCATTTTCATTTGAGCTGCGCCGGATCATTTGACAACATGTCCCGACACGATGCAAGTTTGTTAAAACTTGCGTGACATGGACAAGTCTTGCTGCCTTCAAACTTCCTAGAGTGCTGCACAAATATAATGCAGAGAGTAATACACAATCTATTGTATCAGAAAAATCAGAAAAACGGCACTTCTGAGAAAGAGGTTGCAGCAAGAAGAAGAAAGCAAAAGAGAAATATTTTGGGGAGGAAGCCTTACAGTTATGGACAGAGTTCTTAGCTTTTCTGAGGCTTCAGGCTTCCTAGAACAGCTTGGTAGAAAGAAGAGATGTCTCTCGACTGTTCAATGGTTTTGGTATACCTTGTCGTCATAAAAAACTTCAGTGTGCAAAGAAAATTATACTAATTGACTGTAATCTGTCCCCCAAATGAGAAGCTTTATAGTCCTGTTAACCCTTTTAAGTGCCACTTTTGTTTTTTCTAAAAGTAGCCTAAAAGTGTTATTTTTCTTTTACTTAGAAGTTTAATTTTTTTAGTAATACAGATAAAATTTCAAAAGTTTATTATGCAAAAAATTGGCGGTGGCAAAAAAGAAATGCATTAACTAAAACGAGTGCTGCCATCTATGACAGCGCCAAAAATCTACTCAAACAAGCCAAACCTAAAAAAAAAAAAAAAAAAGGGAAGTGCAGTTGTTGAAGTGTTTGAACTACCTCGAAAATAATGCTTCCTTCGCATATTTATAGACTTTAGTGGCAGGGATGGAGGTGATGTAAAGGGTATGAGAAGACGAAATAGGTAAATAAATTGGAGCGTGAGATTGCTCTCTTCTTTTGTTTTATAGCCCTCAATATAGTTGAACACTAAACGAATGTCATTGAGTGGAAAATAGAAAGAGTAAACAAATTGATTGCCTTGTCAGGTGACATCTGAGAAATATTTTTATCTGTTACATCCTTTTACTCTGTGCCATATTGAAAGTGTCTTGGTGGGTGCTAAATTAGATTGTGTAATTAATTGAATAATGTAATCATTCCAAACAACTGCACTGAAATACACTTATTGTTCCAAGTTTATTCGGTACATCAAATTTCAACTGTAATAACGCAAAAAAAAATCGTAAAAGGTGAATGTCATTTTGCATTTAAAGAAATATTCCAATTATGAGATATGTTTCTTGCGCAAGAAGAAGCCCTTTATTTGTAGAATTCTCAGTTTTCGACGGTTAGATTTTTTATTTACAGCTCAGCGTAATTTTTTTATGTTTATCAGTACATGTAGATTTAAAATTCAGCATACCAGATCTATAAAAATATTGCATAAAAAGATCAAACTGCAAAAACAACTAAAGGTGGGGCACTATTAACATAAAAAGATCCGTCTATGGTCCCTCGAACCTTTCTGATAACTTACGCTCATAAAGGTGCCTCTATATCGTGACCAGTGTTTACATTCCTATCAAGATGCCAAGAATATAATATTGAAATAATGCTTAATCTCAAAAGCAGTTAGCCCATTGGTTTGGTGTCTTCATCTTTGTCTATTGACTTGTCAAAAAAATATTCAGCTTGTGGTTATCTATGTTTTTCCGGTCAATACTTAAAACCAGAGACCCTAGCTTATATATGGCCTTCAGCTTATTAATTGTGGAACTGAGGTGATGGCTCCTCTACTTCCATTTGGCTCTGAATCATCTGGTCTTTACTAATGTCTTGCCACTTTTTTCATGCAGGCAACCCCACAAGGTGTCGGTCATATGGACGAGGCGGGGACGGCGTGTTGCTTCCCAGGTGTGTATGTGTGTGTGCGTGTATTTTTTTACAGCGATAACTGTTTTGCGTATTTCCCACCACTGGAAATGACGTCCATTGTTGATGTTGTAGTAGTTGTCGTTGTTGATTATGGTGTAGTTGGCGATGTTGCCGAATCCTCGAAAGAGATTGCCTGCTGCCGCAGGGAATCGAACCTGGGTCCGCTGCATACGAAGTAGACGCGTTACCACTGAGCCATACCACGGCATTAACAACTTGCTCTAGGGCTTTTGTGGTACCCGATGCCCACTTCACGTGCTCTCTGGAAAAAGAAAAATAGCCGATAACAAAATGCCATTGTAGCACTGTCAACGCCAAGAGCTCACGCGTTCCAGAACAAAAAGAAAAAGAAAAAACGTTCGGAACAAAAAATGGTTAGATGTCTGTTTTGTTCCAAACGCTTTTGTTTGCACACCAAGAATGTGTGAACGCGACACCGATTCCCAACGACTTCGCCGTGACTTCTTGCAGCTATCGCTGTGGCTGTACAGTGAATTAACTCTGGACAGCTCTATTTATTTTCTGTCATTACTTATATTTTTTGTGAGCAACTCACTTGCGGTGAGGGTTGCTCGTTTGAGGCTAATTTTTCCGCGGTTTGGCCGACCATTGTATTTGTTCATTAGGAACCTTTTGTCTTGGGTCAAGCCACTCGCATAGCAGCGGAGAAGGTGCGTCTTGATTTTTTGCACGAAACCGACGCTTGAGGTCGAGACTCGCATTTATGATCTGAGCGTTACGCCCCAGCCGCTTCAGGACTCGTGCTCGTCGGCTGCAGTTCTTTGTGTGTTCAAGTCCATATTGTACGTAGGTTTGTGTGCATAATGGCATTTTGTGTTCATGAAAGAGATCTTGCACTTCCACACTTAAAGTCTATCTGACAAGGCATTCGTGCATGCGCAGATTTCTACGGAAGCATAAGCTAAAAGAACCCAACAACCAGACTGAAAAAAACTATTCACGACTCAAAATCTGATTTTCTTCCTCACAAAGGCCACAAATTCGGGAGCCAACGGCCCAGGGAATGCTTGAGAGGAAATAAACCACCCGAGGCAGATCATTAAAGGAAACTCCGCTTCATTTTTAATATTTAAAAAACTATGCAGCCCTCTTCAGTATCATATAGGAAGACCCCATGTCAAATATTACAATCTAATTCCGTCTATATATTTAATAAACTGGCCAGCAAACTTTCAAATGAGCCAAGTCGCCGAAATCTGCCAACTCTAACGTGAGACACAATCGTCAGCGCAGTCAACGTGACGACGTTGGAGTGGCCTAACGTTAAGCCACTACGTCATTCTCACGTATTTTTTATTTTTTTTTCTCAGAGCGAAATTGAACGATGACGTCGTGAGTTTCTCCTCCCGGTGTTAGTTCAGCGGCGTCCACGTGATCACCGTAACAGCGGATGCGCTAGTTTGCGCTGCCCTGCGCGCTTATCCGTCTGTTTCTCCGCTCCCTTCTCCTCTTTCGTCTTCTCCTTCTTCCCCCTCTCACCCGGGCCATCACCGTCCACGCTATGCGAAGCGACCTGCCGCGTGCCGCGTGTCCTGTCACCTCGCCCGCGCGAGCGTCACAAGACCACGTGGTCCAACGTGACGTGGTCTTGTGTTGCCTGACGCAACCGAAGTTTTGGTTTTGGTATCAGCTGATGTTTAAATTAAGATTACACAAATAATATTCCACATTTCGCGAATCCGAAGACGTGAGAGCTGTTTTAGTAGTGCCTGTGTGAAGGAGATCACATGTAAGCCTAAATTTTTCGGAATTGAGCGGAGTTGCCCAGGGAACTATAGGCCTAAATTTTAAATGTTTTTGAAAAAATTAATTTTTCAATTTTTACGTTGATTCAGTTTTAGAAATTAATTATACACCTTTACACCAAATGTGGTAACCATACGCCAAATATTTACGTTGATATAAAATATTTTCAACACATTGTGAGGCAGTAACAAATAAAGTGAGGCAGTAACAAAGTAAAGGAGTTCAATGTTTGAATGCATTTTTTTCAGTTCCACTTTTTTGCTGCAAATTTCATACGAAGGGAATCTTTTGTTTGAAGGTGAAAGTATTCTGATACCACAATCAACATGTTTCTTGAACTGAAATTTACTGGGGAATCAAGCTACCTACTTTATTTTGTTTTAAGTTGAGAGTCCTCAGTGATGAAAAACTAAGTTTTCAAAAATTGACATAGAACAGATATGCATCTCATATTTTGAAGGTAATAACTCTTCCTGAAATTTTTACATTTGGGTGGTTTCATTTGAAATCGAACACGCTTGTCGGGGTGGGTCTTTCGATTTTTTTTGAAAAAATATATGTAATTGCCCCATTTCTGGGAAGAACAAAACCGCTTTTCAAAATTTTTTAAAAAATATTTCGCTTCACGAAAAATTATTGAGTGGAGCAGGGTGAAAATCGGTTTTTTACTCCGTGATTTTTCTACCCAGTTCTGTACGCTGGTATAAATACGGAAGCATACAAAACTCACAGTAATTTTGTATGCTCTTGTATGTTATTTCGACCATTTTTTAGTTGAAAGGAAAATAATTTAGTATTTTTGTTTATTGACATAAAAAATGCCAAACATTGTCTCTTTGACAATCCGGTGACATCTTCAGAGCCTTGTAACTCATGAGTTATTATATTTGTCGCTTACCAAATACTATGCGGGTGTAGCCCTATACATGGGCTATCGACGAGCATCAGTTTAGTTTATTTTATTTTCACTGAAATTTTTATATAAAATTTGAAATTTCGTCGAAAATGAAATTTACCGATATTTTGAACCCACTTTATTAAAAAGGCCATTTTTTATTTCGTTCAATTTTTTTATTATTGCTGCCGATCATATGAACTTTCAATTGGCTAGATGCGATTTCCCCCTTTTTTTGTTGTATCTTCTCTAGAAGTGATCAAAATCACTGCCACGTGACAATGCGGTGACAACTTCAGAGCCTTGTAACTCATGAGTTATTTTATTTGTCGCTTACCAAATACTATGCGGGTGTAGCCCTATACATGGAATATTGACGGGCATATGTTTAGTTTATTTTATTTTCACAGAATTTTTATATAAAATATGAAATATCGTCGAAAATGAAATTAACCGATATTTTGAACCCACTTAATCGAAAAAGGCCATTTTTTATTTCTTTCAATTTTTTTATTATTGCTGCCGATAATATGAACTTTCAATTGGTTTGATGGGATTTCCCCTTTTTTGTTGTATGTTCTCTAGAAATGATCGAAATCGCTCCCGCTTCTCATAATGGCCAAACGCAGTTTCCGCAGGTCAGCTCGCTACAAAGACTAAACTGCTTATGTGTGTTCAAATGCAGCGGGTAAATTCATTTTGATGAAGAACACTCGTGCTTGGCTGCATATTGTATTTTCTAAATTTTTAATAATGGCAACTGACATTCTTTAGTCTGATAGTTAGCGGTGCAGCGGATGTTCCATTATCCGATGTCTAAAGCCAGAGCACGAGGGCGGAGAAAGCGGAACGAGCCCTTCATGTAGCCAGACCGAGGTCATATATCTGTTTGTGCTATACACAGCTTGTAAGGCACGTTACAGCACGCCCGGCCCTTCGCGCTATAGACCCATCTCCCTTACACCCAGGAAGCATCCGGCACGAGCAGCCAATCCATGATGTGTCTTGTCGGCGTGCGTTCAAGTAACCATGTAATTGCCTGTTCTTTATTGTCAGCGTGTATATCAAAAATATGTAATATCACATGCCCCTCTTTTACAAGGAAAAGCAGCTAGCAGAACAAAAATTAGGAAAACGGACAGAGTTTACATGAACCGAAGACAATGTTTTACAGAACACAAACACCAGTTGGCGATAAATAGACACTTTTATTAATTAACGCTAGTATATTTAGGATGCACGTGTAAAACAATATTTTGTTGTGCTTTAAATAGTCCACTTCACGAGCAACACAATATTGGAACTTTTTGACAACGGCATCGGCTTGCCTCTGCTTAGACGATCGAAGAGCGGGAGGCGAGCTGAACTTTGTACCGCAGCGGTCGGATGCAGCGAGAAGTTCAACAGCGTGGTAAGTCGAGACGGACAGAACGAAAACTGGAGCCAAAGCTGGCTGAGCGGTGAACCCGAGACGGTGGCCCTTCTGTTTGAACGAGTGTGTGCAGTTAAAAATAAAAGTGTTTGGTTTTGTTCAAGGCTGATCGATATCTCTGATGCCAAGAAGCAACGATTCCACATGCACTGAAGGCAGCGAAAGCAGTCCTTAATGTCTCTGTAGACTTTTAGTTTCTCCACTTTGTCGCACCAAGCTTAATGCAAAGATTGTACAGCCTTCTGGAATATAGAAAGCGATTTGACGATTTTATTTTAATTGACTACGGTAGATTTGCTTTGGCTAGGCACACATTGCTCTGGTTTGGGAATAAATAAAGGTAATGGAACATCCGCTGTACAGCTAATCGATCAGACTAAGGAATTTCAGGTTGCCATCATTAAAACTTAAGAAATAGACAATATGTAGCCAAGCCACGAGTGTACTCAATCAAAATGAGTTTACCCGCTGCATTTGAACACACAAATAAACAGTATAGTCTTTGCAGCGAAGCCGATCCTGCGAAACTAGCGTTTGGCCGTTCTGAGAAAGCGGGAGCGATTTCGATCACTTCTAGAGAAGATACAACAAAAAAGGGAAAATCCCATCGAGCCAATTGAAAGTCAGTTGATCGGCAGCAATAATAAAAAAAATTGAAAGAAATAAAATGGCATTTTTTAATAAAGTGGGTTCAAAATATCGGTTAATTTCATTTTCGACGATTTTCACATTTTATATAAAAAAAAAGTTGCTGAAAATAAAATAAACTAAGCTTATCCCCGTCGATATTCCATGTATAGGGCTACACCCGCATAGTATTTGGTAAGCGACAAATAAAATAACTCATGAGTTACAAGGCTCTGAAGTTGTCACCGCATTGTCACGTGGGAGTGATTTTGATCACTTCTAGAGAAGATACAACAAAAAAGGGGGAAATCGCATCAAGCCAATTGAAAGTTATTATGATCGGCAGCAATAATAAAAAAATAGAACGAAATAAAAAATGGCCTTTTTTAATAAAGTGGGTTCAAAATATCGGTAAATTTCATTTTCGACGATATTTCAAATTTTATATAAAATTTCAGTGAAAGTAAAATAAACTAAACTTATGCCCGTCGATAGCCCATGAATAGGGCTACACCCGCATAGTGTTTGGTAAGCGACAAATATAATGACTCATGAGTTACAAGGCTCTGAAGATGTCACCGGATTGTCAAAGAGACGATGTTTGGCATTTTTTATCTCATAAAACAAAAATACAAAATTATTTTCCTTTCAACTAAAAATAATTGAAGTAATATACAAGAGCACAAAAAATTACTGTGAGTTTTGTATGCTTCCCGTATGTATACCAGCGTACAGAACTGGGTAGAAAAATCACGGAGTAAAAAACCGATTTTCACCCTGCTCCACTCAATAATTTTTCGTGAAGCGAAATTTTTTTTTAAAATTTTGAAAAGCGGTTTTGTTCATCTTAGAAATGGGGCAATTACACATATTTTTTCAAAAAAAATCGAAGGACCCACCCCGACAAGCGTGTTCGATTTCAAATGAAGAGCCACCCATTTAAGTTATTAAAACTAGATAGGCCGAGGTCCCATATTCACCACTTTATATTCAAGCAGTCAAAAACGGTGCTCACGTAATAGCTTCATTTGCATATCATAGATTTCTTAATGAAGAGTGACACATCACCTTATGCAGGTATGTAAATTTGTCCTAGAGAGCTGAAAGTTTGCACAGTACACCTACATCTGAAGCTAAATCTCCCTGCAAATTTCATTCTGATCACTTGAGTAGATGCACGTTGATTAAGGAACATTGAAATGCTTGGTAGCTGCAGGGAACAGAACAACTCAAGTGGCCTTTGGAGACCTCGATTTCGGTTACTTTTTTCAGCAAATATGCGACCGTGCAGCGAAAAATTAATTGTGAGATGTCTCGACTTCGTACTCTAGTATTTCATGTGGAAAAATCAGTTAAGCTTTTGGCGTGTCACAGCATATAAGCGGGATTTCAGTAGTTTTCAGTAGGCAGGTTTTCTTTGTAAATGAGCTAGACTGTGTCCTTCCCTTGCAGCCCCGCTCCTGGGAACCGACCATCCGGGACACCTTACCGTGGTCGGAGTGGTGTGGCCCGATGCCAGAAAATGTGGAGGTGGCGGTGACTCTCTTCCGGGACGCCCGCAGTACCACCTTTGAGGACAAGGACTGGAGTTTACGTTGTGGAGGGCGTGAGTTTTCCCGTCTTGCTCGCTTCTGCGCAGTCACCGGGTGTTTGTGGAAGACCAAAACCACGCCATATTCTCGGTTTTATTTTTTGCAAGGCGGTGACACTGATTTTTTCAATATTGTGGGAAGGTTATTGTGCAAGCTAATGGGGCAATGCTTTCTTTTATTTGTTTTGAGTGCAGAATTCGCATTTCGGCCATTTTCAGGCCTAAATTAAGGTGTCAATCCTTCAGGAGACATTCTATTGTTCTTGTGGCAGTGTTATGGACAAACATGCGAGGGCTCTGTGGATGACCCGCCATGTATTAATTTGACACCTGTCCTTCCTACAACATTAATAGTTCAGTTCTGCTTTCTGTTCCCTCCCATAAATATCTTGGTGTTCATCTTACTGTTGCAAGCGGTTATAACGAAGTCCAACGGAGATCGGAAATCACTTCAGCTAGATCCGCTATTCGTTATAGCCGACCTCGGTTATAACGAAGTACTAAAGAGATGAAATCGTGAGTCGCTTCGCTGTAGCCGCTATTTCGTTATAACCGGTCTCGACAGTAGCTAATGCCTCTCCAGAAGACATCCATGTCGAATATGTCACTAAAAGTGCCAATCAATTACTGGGCTATCTCAAAGAAATTTTTGGCTAACTCCTGTGTTTTTAAAGACTGCATATACAAAACTTCAGTTCACTCTAGACTGGAATACGCAGCCTCTGTCTGGGACACCAGCATCACCCTTGCATCTCGCACTTGCAGTCCATTCAGTATCGTTCTACTCGTTTCATTCTTTCTAACTATCCATCGCAAAGCCAGCGTCACCTCTACGAAAACATCTCTATCCTTACTAACCTCTCTTTATGTAGAAAATTATCTCGTTTATGTCTTTTTTCACAAGATTTATCATGTCAATTCCACACTTTGTGAAACATTATTTATGAGAACCATCTTACATATCATCACAAACAAATCACCCGCTAAAGGTAGGCGTCCTTATTGTAACACCTACTCACTTAATGCCTCTTTTTCCCCCAAACCTCAACAGATTAGATTAGCCTTACCGCATCCATAGTCACAATAACTGATGCTGTTGATTTTAAAATTGTGATTAACTAATTTTCCTGTTGTTCCATAGTGATTTTCCAACTTTTTCCTTGCATGTTGTTATACTCATATTTTTTGTGTTAAAACTCACTTCTCTCTCTAATGCCTTTGGTCCCTGAGAGATAAAAAATGAAATAGAAATTAAATGAACTGAAGTTGAAATAGTTTGTATTTGGATGTCTACTCGAGGTGTCTTTTTAAAATTTTGACTTGCAGTCGAATAAATGAGTGGAAGGGGACTTCCTTGTCCAGTAGCCTTGGACATAAAAGCTAAATCCAAAAATGCTTCATTAAGTTCTCTCAAACGTTGCTTCTGTGCCCATCATGCATTATTCTCCACTGAGCTTGTATGGAAAGAGGCTTGTCATCTCGCTCATGGACAAATCCAGGGGAAGGATTTTAAAGGGAAGAGAACGAAATTTCAGGCTCATTTTCTAGCTTGAATGTGTTGCATGTTGCACCTAACCTCAAAACACCAGTCTTCCGTTGAAAGGCACAAGAAAACTAATTTTAAAGCTAAATAAACGATCTTCTAATGTGCACCTGGTGGATGCATGCGGGCCTATTTGGGAGGTAGTCTAGCAACGTTGTGGAATCTGCTACGTAGTCGTGACGTAGCAGATTCCTCTAGTGCAGCGCCGCTCTTTGGCATTTCAACATTTTCCTTCTTGGCTATCCTCCTCAACTCACAAATCGCGCGTGAACCAAACAGTCCAGAAGACGGAAAGGGCGGACTCTCCTCTTTCTCGGACCCTCGTTTGTGCAGCCGGATAGCAGCCATTCTCCCCCTAGAAGATTAGCCAGTCGCTCAAAGCTCGGACAAAAGTTGCTTTCCCCACCCCGTTCAGCCCTAAGCTGACAGTGCTGTAGGCAGCTACGTGCTTCTTAGAGCCAGTCACACGCTCGTCACCCCACGGGCACTTCGAACGGCTCGGTTGTAACGCGCTGACGCTATTGACACCACCACAACGCTGACAACGCCACCAAGGGCAAAGCTCATAATCCCGCCAGCCTTGCTACGTCCACGAATGCGGAAACTTTCTTTCTGTTTTGTTTGCGCCGGATATCCCATGACGCATCGCGCCCTCCGATTCGCTTCTCTTCGAGCGCTCGCTCGAGTGCACCGTTTGGAACGAAAAATATGAGCCAATCGTTCAAAATACAAACCTGCGATTATGGATCTGAAGTTGTTGCACGCTCATGTGACCATTCCCGAGCAAAATTTGAGTACCAATTTTTGTTTTCAGTACCCCCTTTCAGCCCTGCCAAAAAGAGGTTTGCGGGGTCAGAGTTCCAAGCCGAAGAATGAGAAGTTGGAAATACCATAGAAGTGGAAATGCCATTTCACTAGCTGGCTTTTCAGACAGGGAATTCATTGACAAGATCTGTAGACAGAGACACTGCCAAATTGATATCAGACATGCTGGCTTTCTTTTAGCAGATTCTGGTGACAAGAGTTGTGCTGGTGGTCAAATGGGAAAGCTTAATGACCCGGCCATGAGTGCTTTAAACTTACCATTTAATTCGGTTTTATCATTGAAGTTAGATGTTGAAAGGCCAGTGGAGTGTTTAATGTTTCTTCTTCTAGGGTGTAGTATTTAGTGACTCAACATTCCCTGGTGACCTGAAAAAAGAGTGCTTACTTCATCGCAAAGAAAAAAAAGGTTCAGGTGATCTTTTTTTGCAGATCGGGTGCATAGCGGTACAACAATATTTCTGCCAAGTCCCAGATGAGATGTCTAGAATACTTCATAACCAGAGTCCCAAGGCTTTTGAAGAGCCACCCAAACTCTGTTTCACGGAGTAGAAACCCCGTGATAAAAAAAGGAAGCTTCAAGATAGAGATTCTCTATTTTGGGCAACTGAACGTCTTTAGCTCCGTGGTGCTACCCTGTCTCCAGTTTCACTTGTGCAGACTTATGTTGAGACATGTTTTTGGTTACAACATGCATGTACTATACTCAATGTAATAATGTGGAGCGGTGGTTGTACGTGCCTTTTCTCTGCATGTACTAAACACGCACAATTTAGCATTGACATCTCTAGCTCTGTTTGACCCTTTGTCCATGCTGCCATGCGGCCACTCGTGGAATACTTTGAAAGACCAATAGGTAGTTATCACGATGTTGCAATTTTCAAAATTGGTTTCTGGAATCGTTTAATAGCATAGGTTTTTTCAACGTCAGGATGAATCCGAAGTCTCCTGCCGTGAGGCTCGCGTAAGTGGTGGATGGATAAATGTTAGCTATTTCCGCTATGTACCGTGGCGGTAGCCCTTGCGCTGAGCAAACACATGGCTCCTCTCACCTTCTAAGCCAATCATTTCTCCCCTAACTATCACCAGGCAATTGCTGAACATACATACCCGGGATGTCACTGGGGATCAGAGCTAAAAAAACAAAAAGCTGTCTCCTTAGCCCCCGGCGAGGGCAGTCGCTTGTCCTCCTCTGGTCAACACCTTGCAGCTGTTATCCCAGCACCGAGGCTCACTCAGGGGACAGAGGTTGGAAAAACTTTTGGGCTGGGGCCACGCAGAGGGGAGTCCCAGCTTTCTCTGTCCCGCCTGTCCCCAGCTGCTTGTACCGGTTAGCTGTGCATCATTCAGTTTTCTCTGAGATAATTTCACACCAACCTCCTAATCATCCTCTTTGTGAGCTGCTAATCGCTGTCCTGTTCCGTCCTTCCAGCAAGTAAGCTTCAGTAAAACCCAGGGCCCCGGCCAAATCTGTTACCCTTCCAGGGAGGGCAGGGCGAAGCACGTGCGCAAAAAAACCAAGGTGTTTCTGGTGTCTCGCTCTCATTATGGCAGGCGGCACATAATATGTCTGTCTTCCGAAAATTTAGCGCCACTTTGTGCCTTGTGTCCAAACTCCCTGGTTCTCTACACTCAAACAGAAAGGAACTTCCCAGTGGTGCCCAACGCATTTTTCCTTTTTTATGTCCTGTTTACATTACCTGTACAATTGCTTAGCAGGCTAATTTTTCCTGCATTCTCACCTCGCATTTTTTTTTAGGTGGCGAAGCTCGCTCGGGGTTTGCTTTGTCGCATCCATTTGTTCATCCGTCCGGTGTCACGTTGCTCACATCGATTGCACTGCCTCCAAGATCGGCCCACTTTTTGAAAAAAAATTCGGCCGCATCTCCACGTGGTGAATGATGCTGGTGCGGGCAAAGCTCTGGTGGTGCTTGTCTGCGTAGACGCTGAGCTGGCAGCATGCCGAGCCTTTCGTTCGTTTTCATCCATGTCGAAGAAAGAATGTGGTATGGAACGTGGTTATATACGCATTTGAGCATTTGACCGCAGCGCCCTCTCGTCTATAAACGTTGAGCCAATGCATGCGAAAGTTTAACGCGATTATACACGCATTTGACCACAGCGCCCTCTCTCTATGGACGTTGAGGCGGCTACATACAACTTTTCATCCATGATCAGAAACCCCTGAGTCTTGATGGCTGTAGCACCACATCAGAGCCTCCCCTACTCGACCCTGTCGCTGCTGGACCATATTTCAACATTTATTTTTTTCATCTTTGTTTGTTTTCTTTTTTTGTTTACACAATACGTGGGCTCACGATAGTAATTTTATCATTTTTTTCTTTTTTTTCCCTACCGACGCCTGACATGTGCTCCGTGCTCGTGAGCCATGATCTGACAGCCCCATGAGCGCAGCGTGACACAGCAGGAACAATATGGACATGGCTAGCCCTAGGGCTTACGGCCCCTCCAAAAAGGCGATAAGCCCTGCGAGTTGAATGGGGCAGCAACTAAGGCAGACGTCTTAACCCTCGCTGGAACTCCAACATTGCATATAGCTGCTCGCGTCTATACAGGAAGGGCTTTCTTTGATAAATCGTATAGCTCGCGTTAAACTTTGCATGCGGCATAAACGTTTATAGGCGGGCGTGATCAATCTCCATAAACGCCTGTACAAATCCATACATTCTTTTCGGCGGACCGTTAACCAAGGACACTGACTCAGGTATTTTACTTCGCGGGGTTTTAGTGATTTTACCTGACATTTGGGGGCAACTACGGGCAGTTTTGTAAATCGGTTTCTTATCCGCTGACACGCGTCAGGGGCTGGTTAGTCATCTCTTTCTGGTCGCGGGCGTTTCTAAAAGGTTCGTCGACCGCAAATTTACAATCAAAGTCGTTGGTCTGTTTTACTGACGTTAAAAATGAAAAAATAAAACCGGCACGTAAACTAAAAGCTGCATCGTTGATGAAAAAGCGTCCGGGAGGCAGGCGTTCGTGCGTCGTTTTGTATATGCGTAGAACTCATGAGGCCAGCGTGCCCATGGGGCAACCGAACAGGACCTCTACTTCAGAACTGTCAGTCGCAATGCAAGCCAATTCTATCTACCTGAAAGAAATTTGGACGATAAAGTGAAAGTGACCATCAGCCGACCACGCCCGACCACAGAAACTACGATTTACGAAAATGTCGCGAAGGCATGCTTCCCTTCGTGGCTGAAAGACATCACTGGCATAAACGTCGGCAAGTGCATACTGAAATTCGTCTGCCGCGCGTGATTTCTTTGTCGTGTCAATGCTTCATGCGGCAGTGACCTTCCATTCCGACCATAAGTGCTTTGCTGGAGGTGTCGGCAGCAAACTTTCAACTTACAGTTTACGGCTATATTATTGCTGAGGAAAGAGTTCCCAATTGCTCAGTGGAAAAACGTCGCCGCCCCGCCTTTGGGGCGGGTTCAATCCCCAGTGATAGCGTACTATTTTTTTCAAACGACACCGTGTTTACATTTCTTTCTTTTTACAGTGTCTGAAAGCGAACAGCGACAACAGCAAATGTTGTGGATGAAGCGTAAGCGATTCATTAGTATGAGATTTACGTTTCGACACCTGCGAACTCAATGCTTTCCACAAAATGCAAAGACACATATGTCCTGATAAGGTAAGCGTCCAGCTTTCGAGGTGCCGTAAATGTTCACAGGAATTGCAGCCAGCCATTGGTCAGAATCCACGTTGATCTTCCGAACTCTATTAAACACCAATACCCCATTTTTGGACATAGGACAACATGACCAACTCTTCACACAACGTCTTGGGGTATATTCTTTAGAACGATCCTTACGCAAAAATTCACCGCGAACTCCTACTCACCTCCAACTCTCAATGTACAAAACAACTCATTAAAAAAGTAAAAGACAGCGGCGGAATAAACCTTATAACTGCAAAGATAAACGCGGCAAACGCTTCCCGCTCGCTGGCCGCGTAATAGTCTGCTACACAAGACGAAAAAAAAAAGCGCCGCGGTTGAGTGTAAGCCACGTGACTAAAACGCTCACCCCTCTCCGCTATCCAGACCTCATGCGGCAGTTTGATTTCGAGTTTGAGCAATTCGTCTTTTGGCTTTATTAAAATATCCTTCTCTGTTGTAAAATATTAATTAGGTAGTCTTTGACACCATAATAAACACCCTGGCAAAAAAATTAAAAAAATATTTTGGGGGTGTAGTGTACTAAGCGGGTGGAGATGCGTTCCCACGACTACACGGATCTAGGCTGATTTAGCAGAAGAACCCTGGCTCTGCATTTACCGACTACGCTTCAGCAATAACAAAAGAAGTCGAAATGCAACCGGAATAACACTACTACCAAACTGGCAAAAAATCAGCACCATCATACTACCACGAACTTAATAAATCAGTATTAGCTACCACAGAGCTTCGCCCCAATCAACATCATTCACCACGTGGAGATCCGGCCCTCTTTTTTCTTTGTCTTTCACTTTCTTTTTCAGCAAATAGTCTGGTCAGCCCAATCTCCAAGTGTGTGTGAGGTATTTAATTCATAGCTTTGGGTTCGGTGTGTCCATTTTGTGTTTGAACTTTTCATGTATAAATGCTGAATGCTGGCCTTCTCCACGTATCATCATTTCGGTCAAGCACTTAGTTCAATTTAACTTATAATTGCTAATCATGTCATATAACACCTGAGACTGTGGTGGAAAGAAATTTGAAAAACTTTGTGAAGGTGGAGCACAAAGGGACCTCTCAGGAAGGGGCTGACCGGGCGTCCCTTTCTGTGCTGTCTTGCAAAAGTTTCAATTTCTTCCTACAATCTCAAATTATCTGTACAGATACTTTCTCACACCAACTTACCTGCTACTCACTGTCTTTTTACTAATTTGCGTCTACCTATTCTCAAGACTGACCAGCCCACATATCTATGCCCTCATTTGGTGTCTAATTATATTGTCCTCATGTCCTCTAGATCAGTGGTTTACAAATGAGGTTACTTGGACACTTTAAGGTCTCTTGAAATATAGGGGTGTGCAAGCTATCATAAATTAAGCATAATAAAAGTTGTATTTATTCAGAGCGATAAGAAACCTTATTTGGGGAGAGTTTTCTATGCATATGTCAATGAGCGAAGTCTACTTCACCCTAGCCGCTAGTTATATCATTTAAATAAATGCTATTATGTTAACTGCCACCCTTCCCTTCACCACAGACAGGCCTTTCCCTTCCTCCACCTTTGACACAAAGTCCGGGAAACATCAAAGTTTAAGACATCACTGCTCTAGATATTTCTTCCTCATGACCGACCGATTTTGGATTGTTTCGGTGTGTGGGAACTCTTATTTAAATAATCAAGTATTCAAAATTATTTCAATGCCATTTCTGCTTCCCTGTGTATTTGGCCACTTTCCAGTTGCTGATGTGTTCAGAGTTCTCCTTGCAACTACTTCATATTGTTCCTTCTCACTTGTTTGTTGATCTGTTTGAATACGGTGCTGCTATTTAGCTTATTTGTTTTCAGCTTAAGCAGAGATTGAAGTTGCTTTGGCACTATTTGTAGGCAATGTTTTTCACTCGCTTCAGTACCTAATCTATTGGCAAGCCTTTGCATATACACACAAGAACGGCCGACAGCAGCTCTTCATGTTCGCATTCAGATACAGCCATGAGAGAACTGAAGACCCATAAGAATGGGCTTGACAGCGGCCTGTTAGCTGGCAGGCAGGAAAACCCGGCCTAGCCTCAACCCGGCTTGTTTTATTCTTGCCGAATGATGGTATCGGGCTACAGGGCCGCATCGAACCAACCAAAATGGCAGTGACTAAGCTCGCGGCGAAAATCGGTCAGCGACTGTATTTGTATTTTCTACATGGTCCTCCACAATGTCTTTTTTATCTTCAGGGGACATCACAGACATTGCTGATTACTCCAGATTTGTCACTGCAAAGCTCATACCCAGGTGTGCCCTTCCTCTGCACATTCCAGCTGATTCTAACCAACATATCCTATTCTGACACATGAGTACTATCTTAGTCACTGTATGTAGTCTAGTATTACCTGTACTGCATTCTCTCCTTTAATGTAACTTATCAGCTTCATTATATATCTAATTACTTTTCATTGCAGATATATCATGAAGAACAACAATGGATATTTACCTGACCTTCTTTTATATATTTCAAGTTGTAGTTTCTGCTTCCCATGTTATAACTACCTTATTGTCCGTGTATTTGCTTCTTTATTTTTTTACTTTGGTCTTAATTAAGTTCCGTATTACTTTTACACAGTTAAAAATGCGCTTTAAGTGTATTGGTACGAACAAATTTGCCCGTTGAAGCATTCATTTGGAGCAGATTCAAAACCTTTAGCTGTCAGGACTGAAAATTTGTCAAATAGGTTTTCTCCAAGGAATTTTGCATACCAACATGATCGAGATAATTAACATTACCTTTGTTGTATTCGCAACCACATCTCATGAAAAAACCCCTAAAGCACATTCTGTATTATGTATTTTAGTCGTTCATCTAAAGGCCGTTTACTCACTCTTACGGTTGCCAAGACCCGAACTGTGCGATCTCTTACTACGAAAAACACACTGCCGCTGGCATATTCTATAATTATTACAGAACTGTTTACTGGAACAGGTTTACTGTATTGCGGAATCAAATGTATGTACCATTTGTAATGGTTATTTATAACATTTTTAAAAGTTTTGAGCTAAAAAATAAAATGACTTAGCGAAAAAAAAAAATAAGAAAATATCGGAAACCAAAAGTGTTCTACGGAATGACGTAATGAACCTCTTATGCGTGAAGGGGAACCGGAGGTTATTTTCTTTTTCAAAATGAAAGGACTGCAAGTGTCGCAGTGGCCTTTGAAGCAGATTTAAAGCCTTTAGCAGGCGTGCGAATATTTATACTGATCGAGTTTTCTCAGGGTGCATGTCTTTTACGATTGAATTATGTTATGTTACACTCTTTTTAAATGGGAAAGGACCCTTAACACACTCGCATTAATAGGTCTAACCGTTCATCCGCAACCTTCGTAGGACTTGACGTACAACCTCGTTGCAGCGACCCGTTAACGCAGATCTCTCCGCTGGGCAAGCGCTAAACTGTGGCAGTGGGCATTGTGAACGTGTCTGGGTTTGCCCGGTGACAACAGATGGAGCTGGTGGTCAGAACTAGAAGCCCCTGTCGCCCCAGTGCCTCGAACGCTGGCCCTCACCCTGTCCTGCAGCCTCATCAGGGAGGGGGAAGAAGGCCACGTGAGTACTCGCATTTTACACCCTCTTGATGCAGAACGTGTTTTATGAGTTGTTTTTTTTTCAGAGGAATTGTCATCGACGGAGTGTTGCCCGGCCGGCGTCATGGGTGGCCGCTGGGAGCGTTATGATGTTCAAGGTTATATATGAAGCACTTACAGGCCCTCGTAAGGTCAATAAGAGGCCCCAGTGGAACGAGCTCGGGCCGGGCGGTGGCAGTCAAATACTTTAGCCACGACGCTGCTGGCACAGCTACCGTAATATCCTGACAGATAGCCACAAATAAGAAATAGTAACTTTCAATGCTTATTAAAAAAAAAAAAAGTTAGTTCTGTGACCTACGAGACAGCGCTTGTAGGAAGGCGATAGGGCAAAGACAACTGTCCTTCCCAGCGAGCTATGTTCGCTCATCTTATCATTGACTATTTCATTTCTGCTGAAGGTCATGATTGGCAGGGCCACGACCAACTACTAGAAGTGGGCTATCTTTTTGTTTTGAGAAATAGCAAATCGTACCAAAACAGGGACGGGTTAACTTTCGGAAAAGGGGGATCTCTCGGAATGTGCGGTCCTCTGGTAGAGTAAGATTTTGGCCCACGTAAACGTCCCAGCAGAAGACATTTTAATGTTGAAAACAACAAGTAATAAATAGATGAATAGATAAAATAAAATAACGAAGAAACAAAAAAAATATATATTTATATTCTAGAAAGAATGAAAAACTAGCACAAGTGACACAGGGAGCGTGGTTTATGCAGACTGATACATTGTGTCCAATCTTTATAGTATAGTCGACTAAGTAAAAGTTTCACGTTTACAAACACGAGCCGTCATTGCCTCAGAACCGGTCTCTCGGTTTCGGCCCACCTGTCTGAGCTCGTTTATTCCAAACGGCGAAGTTGGAGATCTACGGCGTACCACGCCTTTCTTCAACACAAGGCGTGGGTCATCTGACTGGAGTAAGAAATCTTGAGAAATCTCTCGGTAGCCGATCCTTCGAAGCACTCGGACAATTGGCGATTAAATGTTTCACGGACATTGCTGGGGCAGTGCTGTAGCGGGGATTGTTTGTCCTGCTGTTCCCCCGGCCGGAAGTTGGCGGGGACGCAAGATGCAAGGCGTCTCAGCGACACTCGTGGTGCCTAGTCATGAGCTTAAAGACGTAGGGTGCGGCAGTCTTGAGCATCTTGTTGTTGCCCCGCAGCAATGGGATTACCGTTACCCCGATAGAGCCTTGAAGGAACAGATAAGCGAGCGAGGTATGGTTTCTGAACTGTCTGTGACCGTGAGTGTAGGGTGCGTAATTAGCCTTTGTTTTATCCTTCTAATCAAAATGAATCTTGGGGCATTAATATTGCAAATTTTTTTGTTTTTGTTCTCGGTTTCTAACAGTTAACAAAATAAATGTATGGAGGTGTTCATCAGTGTTTGATGTCCCTTTCGTGTTTACATTACAGTATATAAAGGTTAACTGTTGATACAAAAATTTATTAGGTGTGCAAGCCGCCACCCCGGCTAAAGGTTCAGCCGTACGCACCCGGGCCATACGGTCTATCACATAAATTCTCAAACAGGTTCCTAGGAACGCTCTTTGGGGCAGCTGCAGGACTTTGACAAACTGGTCAGCCCATCGCCCAGTGGAAGGCGTTTCTCCGGCTGTACATTCTTGCAGCGGATCTAGGCCACCCATTGGTGCATAACTATAGTCCGTTGCAACCCCCAAACGAAGGGCGGTGGGGCAGGGAAAAGGAAGCAGGCGGGCAGCTGGAAGAGGGGGAAACCTCCTTCTCTCTTAGCGTTCCGTCGCTTCCTCCGGCCGATCTTCGCCGCCGTTCTTAGGTTACGGGACACGAAGCCAGCCTCCCCCTCCCCCCCAGTGCGCTGTGTCATTATGTGATTGGTAAAATCTCGTTTACCTGCCCCCATTTCGTCACTCGGAACGGTAAAGACACACCGGTTGATAATTAGGTGACTTCCCGAGTAGAGGCCCCGACATTAGCTATGACGTCCCCTATTCAGGAGATGGCAAAATAAGGAGAAAGAAAACCTGATTATCTCGCCCGTTAATAAAGTTCCCGTCATCAAAAGCGAGAAAAAGAGAAGCGTGAAAAACTGACAAAAAGCAAACGTGGGATTTAAACGCGTTACGTTTCCAACACGAGTTGAAGGCACTTTTTGAGTGCTGCGACCGACATTTATTTTTTTCTATGACGCGATGTTGGCCTTCACATAAGTAAATTCGAAAAATGAATAGAGACCTACAGGCGATATTTTTTCGTTCGCATACATCGGCAAAACAGCGATCACAGACTTATAGCCGGAGCTGCCCACGGGACACGCCCGACATCATCACTATTGCCCGCTGTTCCAAGCAAGCCCGGATCGTGGGGACCTTTTCCTTTAGAAAGAAAAAATTGGTGTATTGAAAACAGTGAGGTTAGCGAGCACCCCTACGATGCTCAGTCAACCTCTCGCTGACATGGCGGCTACAGCGAAACTGAGACACTCGCTCGCAGGGGCCGAACGCCACGCAGAGCATAAGCGAGCCTGCTCAAGCGCGGCTCCGTTGGCCGCGCCCGGCAGTGGGCAACCTGGGCGGCTTCGAAGAGGACGCCGGGGAACGTCGCTGCACCGGTTGGCCTCGGCTGGCGGCACACTGCTCGGGCTGCTCCAGGGAGAGGAGGAGGCGGAGCCAGGGGCGTGTGGAGGAGGAGAGGAAGAAGGCGATGAAGCGGCGGGGTCACCCACGTTGCGGTGGAGGAGGAGGAGGGAGGAGAGTGCCGCCCCGGGCCACCCGGGGACCCGAGAGCAGAGTCCCGGCGGACCGCGCGACGGAGCAGGTGGGTGGGGAGGGCAGGCACCGTGCGTGGCGGCAGACGCGCACGACGGGGAATCTGCGTCGTTCTCTGCCTCAGTTGCTTTAGACGGTGTGCCGAGTGCAAAATATTCCTCCCGACAGTCTGGAAACGCCCGAAGGTGCACATGCGTGAGTCGTGCTGTTGCCACGTGCGAGTTAAGGATGCACCGGGAGCTCCTGCCACCCTCATTAGTTTGCCGAGCCAGTGTTCCTCCACAGTGTGCAAATCGTTCCCAGCACCAGGGTGTGCGTCACATCCCTGGCCAGATTCACAGGAATCGTTTGTGCATACACCTGCTCTACCGCCGAGGCAGCCAGAGGCCGGGCTGCAGCGCAGAAAAATGCTGCCTTTATCCGAGCGGGCACGGGGGGAAATCGGGTGCTACCCCTTTGCGCGGGGGTGTGGGCCGTGCCATCTTTCTCTTCTACTGGCGTCTACACGGCGCATGGCTCATCATATTTCAGTGAGATAAAACCAATTTTGACCTTCTCAATTATTTGGAATGTGTGTACAAAAGCACACTTATTTGAATTTTTTCGCCAAAAAAAAAAGGTCGTCTTGCCTCATTACGTTAAATATACAAACACACTCACCTGGCAAACAAGAGAATTATATGTACACCCGATCCTGCTGACTGAGACAAGCGAGCACACAATGGCCCGCACAAACCCACACTTCGGGTCGTTGTCTGTGCTAAATTTTTATTTATTTTTATATATTTCTTTACTTTATTATCCTATTTCTTTTATTTCTTATTAATCGTATGTCTCGTCTATTTTTTTTATTTTTTTTGTTTTATTTTTTATTTTCATCTACAATCAGTTGCTGTATTTTGACTTAGCTCAACTAGAGTGGCAATGAAAGAGCACTATTTTGCCGGATGTGGCGGTATGTCACTGTCTCGCCTTGTGCTGCCCGTCCAGAGGCCCACGGAAGACCTGCTCACCTGGTGCCAGAGGGTGACTGCATGGCTACTGGTGGCCTGAAGGTGACCAACCTGACGACCTCTCTGGCGCAGCATGGCAGCAGCTTTCCTGCGCCCTGCTGCACAGCTTCCGCCCCGGCTGGTGGATCATGGACTCGCCCCGCACTGACATTGCTGGAAACTGCAAGAAGGTGGAGCACTCCTGCCCTTTCCCTGGCATTTTAAACTTTTCTCTTTTTGATTTCGTAAAAAGTTTGTTAGCAAGAAAAGAAAATGTTACCTTTAACATGATGACAATAACAGCTACAAAAAATAAACCACTGAAAGGAACTCTTCCAACAGACCTTGTCCCGTCATTGAGGTACCTTCCTTTCGTGGTTCTTGTTGTTTGTAGCTGTTATTCCTGTCATGTTAAAATGTTACCAACTCCCCCAGTTCGACACTCTTATCCGGTTTGAAAGAATTTTGTCTCAACTTACTGAGACTGTTTTTACCGAAATAAATGATGCAGGTACCCACAATCTCAAATTTTGATTTTACGACTATCATTTTTAGTAAGGTATCGGCTCGGAGAAATTTTGTTTTTCTCTGTATCTTTTGATCCAGGTGATGTCACGTGCTCGAACTATCACATTCTATCCCTACCACTAGCACAGAGTTTCAGATACCTGCGATGCATATTTTAATTATGCGGGCAAAAAACCAAATTTTATTTTCTTGATTGAACCCGGTAGTGACGTTAGCAAGCGTGGCTAACTTCCTGGGGTGTCTCTACAGGCGTTTGACGCCGCGTCCAGCTGGGGGTGCCGCGGCTGCTTGACCCCGCGGACATGGTGCTGCTGACAGTGCCGGACAAACCAGTGGTGGCTACTTACTTGCACCAGCTGCGCAGCCACCTGACGGGCAGGCACGCCACGCAGTGCCCCGCCCGCCACCCGTAGTGCCGCCCGCGGCTCCCGCGCCGGTGAGACGGCTCCAAACGACCGGCCGGAAAGCCCCGTCCCGTGAGTATGACCTCGACCTGGCATATGCGACGCTTGCGAGCGTAGATATTCACTCTAAGAGACCATGAAACACGAGTGTTTCGGTCTCATTGAATGAGCGAACTACTGAAGCACTTGTGCATCATAGTACTGTGAAACACTTGGGTTTCATGTGTTTGTCTTTTTGACTGCTGTTTTTCATGATGTTCAATGATCACAAACTAGCTTAACTTACCAGCCTGTGTTGTGGTCATCATGGTACAAACATTCATCAAACGGGACCACCATGCACTAACAATATTATTTTGATTTATTTTTCCTCAAATACATGATGGATGGAGGTAGAAAAAAGAATGGTGCACTTAACGAGTCCTTGGTCTCTTCGTATAAGAGGCAGCAGTGGCGGTATTACTCGGAAGTATTACATGCGAATAGCATTCTTTGGATACTTCACGCACTTTTCGTCTATGTATCTATCTGGCTATCTAACCTCTTACGCCGCGGGTCGATAAATAAATAAAAAAATCAGCAGAACCCATCCTTTGGGAATGATTATCTACGTTAATGCGAATAGCATCAAACGGTGCGGAGTTATGCGCGTTCGTCAGGTGGCCGGCACACTCTAGATGCGCCAGCCCACTCTTGAGGCGATTCTAAATTTGTTGACACTTTCACAGCCCTGCGCACGATCTCCGCAGCCCAGCACGTGCGTTTGTGTCACTTAGGAAGGCGAGCAAAGCACGCGCCATACGCACAAACACTCAAAATGGTACCGACCAGACCTTCTGGCGTCTCAGCTGAGTCTCAACCAACGGTACTCTAAACGGTTGTTTATATCTTTACCATAGGACGCGCTTACAGCGCTGTCACAGCTACCGGTGCGCGCGCGTTCCATGCACGAGGGCTTATTCCGCTCTCGTGAGGCTGAGCGCTAGAGGTCTCCCGAGCGCGGGAGAGGGTGAGCTAGAGGGAGAGGGTGAGCGCGGAGGAGGGTGAGCTAGCCCTCGTGCATGGAACGCGCGCGCACCGGTAGCTGTGACAGCGCTGAAAGAGCGTCCTATGGTAAAGATATAAACAAATGTTTAGAGTGCGGTGAATGACTGCGTTCATAGCTCTGTGGTTAGCGCGTCTGCCTGCTGATCAAAGGGTCAACGGTTCGAATCCCAGCCGGCGCCGGTCTTTTTTATTTATTTATCGACCCGCGGCGTAAGAGGTTAGATAGCCAGATAGATAGATAGATAGATACATAGATAGATAGATACATAGACGAAAAGTGCGTGAAGTATCCAAAGAATGCTATTCGCATTAAAAGACCGGCGCCGGCTGGGATTCGAACCGTTGACCCTTTGATCAGCAGGCAGACGCGCTAACCACAGAGCTATGAAGGCAGTCATTCAACGCACTTAAACGGTTGTTTATATCTTTACCATAGGACGCGTTTACAGCGCTGTCACAGCAGCATGGCAGCCCATGCACGAGGCTCATTCCGCTCTCGTGGGCTGAGCACGGCGCTAGCTCACCCTCTCCCGCGCTCGGTAGGGGGTGATGTAGCGGCCGTGCTCAGCCTCACGAGAGCGGAATGAGCCCTCGTGCATGGAACGCGCGCGCACCGGTAGCTGTGACAGCGCTGTAAGCGCGTCCTATGGTAAAGATATAAACAACCGTTTAGAGTACCGTTGGTTGAGACTAGCTGAGACGCCAGAAAGTCTGGTCGGTACCATTTTGAGTGTTTGTGCGTATGGCGCGTGCTTTGCTCGCCTTCCTAAGTGACACAAACGCACGTGCTGGGCTGCGGAGATCGTGCGCAGGGCTGTGAAAGTGTCAACAAATTTAGAATCGCCTCAAGAGTAGGCTGGCGTATCTAGAGTGTGCCGGCCACCTGACGAACGCGCATAACTCCGCACCGTTTGATGCTATTCGCATTAACGTAGATAATCATTCCCAAAGGATGGGTTCTGCTGATTTTTGAAACTAGCAAACACAACAACGAAAAGGAATAATTTAACAATTTGAAGGTAGTATCAAGAAAGATCAACAATTTCAGATTTAGTATCGATGCAATAAAAGCTAAACATTTGACAGCACACAGGCACAGCATCATTTGGTGCTGTGAAATATGACTGCATTTTGCTAGGCAGACATAGATTTTCAGTAGAGGTACAAAACATTTACTCGGGAGTAAGGTTGATGAAGTTTTTGGAACATCGCTAAAGTGATAGACATCACCAAACATATTAGAGGACTGGTAGAGAAAACTGTAAAGAGGAAAGGGCACGAGTGCAATCATGCTTAGGCTTCGTATCTTTGTTTCTTGGGGGGGGGGGGGGAAACTAGGTTCAGTTTTTAATGCGAATAGCATTCTTTGGATACTTCACGCACTTTTCGTCTATGTATCTATCTATCTATCTATCTATCTATCTGGCTATCTAACCTCTTACGCCGCGGGTCGATAAATAAATAAAAAGACCGGCGCCGGGGGATTCGAACCGTTGACCCTTCGATCAGCAGGCAGACGCGCTAACCACAGAGCTATGAAGGCAGTCATTCAAAGCA
Organism: Ixodes ricinus; assembly: GCA_037355805.1. Lineage (NCBI taxonomy): Eukaryota > Metazoa > Arthropoda > Arachnida > Ixodida > Ixodidae > Ixodes > Ixodes ricinus. Next base: position 27,452 of record JAZHYW010060015.1, on the reverse strand, counting down.
CTCTGAAAACTTGTTTATATCTTTACCATCGCGCGCGTTCCATGCACGAGGGCTCATTACGCTCTCGTGAGGCTTAGCACGGAGAGCGGAATGAGCCCTCGTGCATGGAATGCGCGCGCACCGGTAGCTGTGACAGCGCTGTAAAGCTGCGTCCTATGGTAAAGATATAAACAACCGTTTAGAGTACCGTTGGTTGAGACTAGCTGAGACGCCAGAAAGTCTGGTCGGTACCATTTTAAGTGTTTGTGCGTATGGCGCGTGCTTTGCTCGCCTTCCTAAGTGACACAAACGCACGTGCTGGGCTGCGGAGATCGTGCGCAGGGCTGTGAAAGTGTCAACAAATTTAGAATCGCCTCAAGAGTGGGCTAGCGTATCTAGAGTGTGCCGGCCACCTGACTAACGCGCATAACTCCGCACCGCTTTGATGCTATTCGCATTAACGTAGATAATCATTCCCAAAGGATGGGTTCTGCTGATTTTTTTAATTATAGATGCCCAATATGAAGGATTACTCCATTGCCGTGATCTCACATCACATATTCATTATTCATATTCACTAGGGTTGTGCAGATATCTGAATTTTCATAAAGTCGTTTTGAATAATACGCTATTCGATATTCGCTTCAAGTTGAACTGCAATATTCATACTATTCGAAGTGTTTATTACAGCAGGTTAGCCCCTTCGAGTGCACTTCTCACCGATCACCTGTGCACTGCGGGAAAGCGATACCCGCGGAGCTCACGAGTGTTGCTTCCCCACAGTGCACAGGTGCTCGGTGAGAAGCGCACTCAACAGGGCAACCCTTCTCAATAATCACAAGATTATCTGTTATGCAGCGTTGTCCTGACAACACGCGTTCATGTTTCTGCTTAATTTTTTTGTTAAATCCGAATTTTAGGAAAGGCTATTTGCATATAGTAAGAAGATTGATAAATCCGCTGGATTAGGATAGCTGTGTCGATTTGTTGTTTACATGCCACAGTTCGTAACTATAGCTCATAAGTGGACAAATCATCTGAATCTTCATTTAAACATGGTGCACGGTAGTGAATGGCTTGGAGAAACTATTTGATATTCTATTCGAAAATATTCAGCCAGGACCACTATTCGCTTCAAATTGCCTTCAACTCAAAACCCCCTATTCGCACATGACTTACATTCACCAGGGTGTCTACCAACCTGGAAAAATTGGAATTGTCAGGGAATTTCAAAGCGTCTGGAAAAGTCAGGGAATTGTCAGGAAAATCATCAAAAAGTTGACTAAGGGAAAATGTGTGATGTGGGCGGCACTGTGTCATGCAACGGAGCTGGAAGGTGTGGCGTGTGGTAGCGTTGATGGCCTTTGCACTGAGTGACATGTGCCCAAGGCCTCACTAGGTAGTGTAAGCCACCACCCAATTCACTGGATTAAACGGGAACAGTCCAAGCAGCCGCTGCACCCCCATCCTCTGCATTTCTTCTTTGTAAGGGTCAGTGAATTTAATCGAAATATTCTGGGAAAACCTGGAAAAGTATGGGAATTTGAGAGAGGCATTTCAGTAGACACCCTGATTCAAGTTCCTAAGCGAGTTTTGCAGAGTTTCTCCTAATTTCCTTGTTAATCAGATCGTCTCAATTAGCCTCATGACCCACGTACAACACTTTTATAACACCTTTGGTGCACTGAATATTGACGTTTGTAACTCAAATAATGTAGATGGGTGGGCTGGTTGGTTTATTCTTAAAGTGCAACGACAAGGACAAAGTAAAAGAAAGCTGACAAACAACAGCACTGACTTACAACTAAACCTCACTGGTACTGACATCGAGTATAAATACTATCTGTGTCACAACCAGACAAGCCACGGAAATAAAACTTGTAAGGTATTCTTTTGTGGCTTGTCTGGTTGTGAGTGTGTGCTATTTGTCAGCCTTCGATTAATCCATCCTTGTCTTTGCATTGTTTGTGCTTTTAACCGAAATTGTTTAGCATTTAGCTTGTTTCTGTCTAATTTGTAATCTCGCTGCTTGTGTATCATTACTAGGGTTCGGAGTTTTCGGTTTAAACCGATAAAAGTACACCGTATCCATTTTAGGAAATTCGGTTTTAGCCGAAAAAGGTGAGTTTGTAGGTTTGACGTTTTCGGTTCAAACGGATAATAACTGATAAAAGTATGTTTAATCTGTTTTCTAAAATTCAGTTTTAACCGAAAAGGTCACTTTTTTAGGGCTGCGTCGAGGTGGGTGGGGGAGGGGGAGAGACAGAGGGAGAGGGCTTTACAAGGTTCGACATTGTGTGACGTCTTCGTGATTGCCCTCTTCGAAGGTTCAACATGCAGCAAAAGAGGTCTTGGATTGGCCTTCGCGGGACATCTGTGTCCCTCCTGTGATCAAGTGTGTCAAGTTCCCAGTCCTAAAAAAAAGTTCAGATGTGGGCTAGTATAAGGTTTTTCGCTTCATGTACTTCAGAGGACATCGAGGAGAGCCGTTAATACCTTTCTTAACACCTCTCTCAAACTTCTCTGCAATTAAAAACGTAAATACAATTAGTTTTTTTTTTAATCATTCCGCTGGTTTTTGTACGGTCATCACCTCAGACGGTCATGTTGTCAGAATGGGAAGGAGAAAGAAACACGCTGAAGATTATGCCTGCGAATTCCGCGATTTTGATTTGTGCCCTGACGGAAGTTGTAGCGAACACCACGTATGTATATGTGCCGTTATCTCTTGTGTGATCACAAATATCACAGCTACAAGAATCATCTGATCCAGTGCCCGATGGTGTTTCTTCTATATTCACAGAAATGAACGGTAAGTTTTTGGGAATAAATATACACCGAAAATGGAATTTTAAATTAAACACCGAAAAAAGTATGCCGAATTTTGAAAGAATAAAAACCGAAGACGCAGAACCCTAGTCATTACTGAGGCATTGGCTGTTCGTGAGTACAGAAACCAACTAATTAACTAATTAATTAAGCTGCCACAGTCAACTTCAATCCAATTCTTACAGGGAGCGCCCAGCGTCTCCGGTGAAACCGGCCGAAACTCTTGTCAAACCAAAGAGGGCAGACGAACCACCTCCGACCGTTCCAGCAGCGCCCCTGATGACACGCCAGCAACTCATGAACCCGTTCGACTCGGACGAAGAGGACTCACCCGACACCAAGTCACGTGAGTGTGGCGTCCGCCCCAGCTTCACCAAACATTTTTATGGGGAACTTGCGAGCGAGTGTAAAGTAAATTACATGGATTGGACGTTCTCGGTTCAGACGAGCGTGGCTCGGCACCAAGGTGCTTTTAGCTGGTAGATTTGTTGCGCAGAGATTTTAGGATACGGCGTCGCCGAAACTAGAGGCTCGAAATTGCAAGGTCGGCTTTCGCCCAGGGGTTGGGACAGTCGACCTTAAGATGCGTCCTTACCGTAAACCCGATTTTTTTTTCAAGGCAGTGTTACGCATCTTGGGGAGAGAGTTCAGACTTCTTAGTTAGAAATGCCATATTATTGTGTCACTTTGACACGGTGTAGGAAGTTTTAGAAACCTTCCAGGTGCTTGAATTGCATGAACCGGGAGGTTTCTGGTAGAGAGTCTAGAGTTAAGGAGGGAGCAACTCAATTCATTGAGAGTGTTAGCAATTTAATGGCAGACACCTCGTGGGTAAATTGGTCGCAAGCTTGCATGCATTGCGTTGTTGCGTGGCGAGGGGGAAAGCGGGTGGAGAGGCGAAGACGCTTTGGACGATTGAGCGACGGAGCCAATGGAACGTTGGATACGCATTGCCTGCGGTGGAAAGGGATTTTGTTGTAGTTTTGACACTGAACACAAAGCTTACGCAAATGTTTTTGCAAATGGAGCGTCGTTTGAAAACTGTCCTTTCGTTGCTGTGGAGGAAGGCATTGCCGCCGTTGACGCTAAGAATGCTATCCGCCCGTACCTGCTCACACGCTGGCAGCAGAAAAGAACTGATTTTGAACGACGCTTCTCCGTCGAGCTGATGAACTGATGAATCTAAAAGCGTTGATTGGAACTGATTCTCTAATGCCTTCAGCACTGTTGGCCATCTCGATCACAACTTGTTTCGTTCCATAAAAGCTTCGAGCGCAAGCTCTGCAAAAAGTCTCGTTACAGTTGTCTTCGTACTCGAAGAGAAACTTAAAAGAACAATACACCGTCACATTCTCTGCCTCGGGCACCAGTGAATACCGCCGTTTGCTCGGCTGTCGTGGAGGGGACGGACGAGTGAAGGGGCTTTTTTTGGCAGGCGGGGAGGCAGTTTCGGAGGCCCGGCCTCACAGCGAGAGTCGAGATGAGCCTCCGAAGAGGTCGCTTCGGGCCACGCAGTCGGAAGGTCCTGTCACCAGGGTCATCGACCTCTCCCCACCCGCGAGGGCGGGCTGCCCCGGGAGGCTAACTCTCTGCCCGACGGATTCCCAAGTGCCCTCGTAGACCCCAAAAAGGTGGGCAAAGAGGGTCTTCTTTTTTACGATTTTTTCTAGCTAATGTTACCTGCAGTAACAACGGTGTCATAGGTGGAAAGCCTGCACCTTCGACGCCAGAGCCGCCCGCCGAAAACAGAAAGAGAGAATGACGGGACGTGGCGGAAAGACGATGGAAGGGTGATGGCGCCCTCGGAGATCCGCGGGCAAAATTCTCCTCGATTCCTTGTTTGCTCTTTGCAAAGAAAAACATTTTTTTATTTATTCGGAATACCCCTAAAGGCCCTCCAGGAGGGTATTACATGGGGGAAAGGTGGGAGGGAGAGGACTTCCACTTGGAATGTACCCCCTTCCCAGTCCCTCAATGCATCCTCGTAATCCCACTAGAAGAAAAAAGTAAGCAGCTGGTAATCTTTTGTTTTGTTTCTAACACAAAATAAAAAAAATTGACCGCATCTCCACGTGGTAAATGATGTTGATTGGGGCGAAGCTCATGGTGGTGCTTGTCTGCGTAGATGCTGAGCCGCAGCATGCCGAGCCTTTCGTTCGTTTTCATCCATGTCAGAAAGAGAATGCGCGTATGGAACGTGGTTATATACGCATTTGAGCATTTGACCGCAGCGCCCTCTTGTCTATAAACGTTGAGCCAATACAGTCTAAGCTCATTACAACGGACCTGGTTACGACAGACATTGGACATAACAGACCGATTTGTGAAGTTCGGTTGGTTTTCCTCTATGTACCATTGACTCAACTTCATATCTGCATACAACATACCCCTTTAACAGCACAGCAAAATCTTGGTTAAAATCAAGCTCTGTTATAACGAGCTTAGACTGTACATGCAAGTTTAACGCGATTATATACGCATTTGCCGCAGCGCCCTCTCCTGTATAGACGTTGAGCGGCTACATGCAACGTTTCATCCATGACAGCTCTTGAGTTACTACTACATCTCAGAGCCCCCTACTTGTCCTGCGGTCGTGGCCGAGTGGTTAAGGCGATGGATTAGAAATCTATTGAGGTCTTCCCTCACAGATTCAAATCCTGTCGACGCGCTAAACAAATTTGCATAAATTTTTTCATCTTTTTTTTTTTCATTTTATTTTTATTTTTTGCCTTACAGGAGCAGGTTGGCTCATGTGCTTGTGATTTTTTGCATCATTTCCTTATCATTTTTTTTTTCGTTTTTTTTTTTTTTTTGCTTTACACGAGCATTACGTGAGCTCACGAGCAGGAGCACGAGCACCGCTGCCGACCTACCGACGGACCTACGGACATGGCTAGCCCTAAGGAGCTTCGCCCCTAAAAATGAGAGATGTGGTTCCCCTTACGACACCTGTGTGGCGCTGTCCTCAAGATGCTTTCCTTCTTGCCTAGCGCTCCTCCTTTCTCTTTTACTGCAACGTGGCTGTCTATTGTTTGGCACCAAAGGCACAGGCTTTCTCCCATATAGGAGGTTATGGTAGTGAGTATCAAGCATACACCCTTGTCTCAATAAGTGCCCATTTGCTACTTTTTAAATTTCTGAAAAATAAGCGAAAGACATATCAAGTGGCCACCTCAGACTCTCGAGCTAACCGAGGTATTCCCCTACGTCAGCCAGCTGCTTCGAACATGCCGGCGCAAAGCGGTGAAGCTTGAGATGTGCACGCCCATGCGAGGTGGTGAAGCTTGATGCGAGCAAGCTGGTGCAAAGCGGTGAAACCCACCCTAGGATCTGCCTTTTTTATTTTTTTTTGCATTTTTGCTTTTGAAACTTAACAAGCTCCTTTTTCCAGTTTTTCAAGATTATCTTTAAATTTTGGGTGGAGACTTGCTCGGTATTTTGCGGTATGTCACTTTTGTGTTGATAGGTTTGTCACAAGGCATTTTACGAGTGCCCGTTTAAAATTACTGAGATATTTACGACCAAATTAATTAGAAAATGTGTTTAGGCAGGGATGCTTGACAATTCCACTGCATTTCATGACGTGAGCCAAGAGTTAAAAGATAGAGTACAGGTAAACGTTGCCTTTGTCTTCTGTTATTGTTAAAGTTGTTTTTAAAAAAATTTAATTAACAGTAGTAGTAAAGCTGCTTTCGGGTGGACATTGATTTCATAAACCTAATTCTTTCAAAGTAAGAACGGCATATGGGGGTCTCATGGTTTTGCCTAAATAAATACCACGATGGCACACAGTAGTTTCATTGGATGCCTGAAGTATGTTTCGTGAAACCACTTTTGGTAGGAAAATAATATGCATGTGGAGATTCTGAAAACTGACACTCATAGTGTTGACACTGTTAACATTGTACTAAGACACTAGCACTCCAGGCTAGCAGAAAATAGGAAGAAGACCGAAAAATTACACCATCTTCCCGAGGGGAACCATGGGGTGATGCGGAGCATCGTGTTGGTTCCGAGGAAAGAGTCAGTTGCGTGCTGACGTCGAGAGATGGCGCCACCGACTGCCCTAGCGTTACCCCTACGCGAGCCTTCGTCCCGGCTCGCGGCAGAGAAACTTGAAACGCTTCGCCGCTCGCCATTTTTTTTTTTCACACTTGAAGGAGAGGAGACTAGAGGAGGAGAGTTGCGTGTGCACGTGCGGTGTGAGTAGAAGCGAATGCACGCACAGTGCACGCAGCTGGTAGAGAGAGAGAGCGGAGAGAGTAACGCGCAGCTGTTGGAGAGAGGGAAGGAGGAGAGTTGCGCATGCCTAGTGTGAGTGCGGACTACAAGGCCGCGGGACATAGACCCGAGCAAGAGATGCTCCGCATCTAAAAGGATGCCAGAAGGAAGTAGCTATAGTGAAATTTTCAATTTGTTTCTTTCATCTTTCTTATGCCAGAATTAAAAAAAAAAAAGGTTTTCTGTGTTATTGGTTGTTTTAATATTTTATGAAAACAACAATCGAAGTACTGCATACACTGTATTGCAAAAGCGAAACACTGTTGTATAAAATCTCATATCAAAACTGAATCTAAGCATGGGCGCACTGTGTTGCGACTATTTCAGTACTGTTGCATGAAACCTTGTATGAAAATCAAGAGCAGATGCACCCGCAGTGTGTTGCAAATATACTATTGCGTGACATCTTGTAAGAATGCAAAAATAAGTTTGTATGTGCAGTGTATTACTGTAGTGCAACGCTATCACTGCAATACTACACAATGCCTAGTGTGTTGCAATAGTGCTACAATACCATTGCGTGAGAACAAAGAATAGAAGCATGCACAGTGTCTTGCAACTATACCGGTATCGATAAGACAGAATACTTCATCCTCACTTCATTTCTCACATGCAAAGTGATATTATCAAAAATTAATTTTTTTCGCTTGCACCGCTCAGTGCTGGAATGAGCTAACAGAAAATGTAATCCCCCCCCCAGAAGAAAAAAAGAAACTCAATTTTTTTAAATCTTTTAATTCATATATATTATATTTTTGTGTATTTTTGATTTAGTGCATAAGCATGTGCTATAGTGTTGACTGTTTTTCAAATTTTGCGTTCACCGTAGGCAATGCGTGCTTTTCTTTGATGTGTTGTGGCGTCATTTACTTGTTTGCCCCTCCCTCACTATAATGCCCTCACAGGTGCTGTGGGGCACATGATATAATAAATATCAGTAGCCGCAAGTGTGTTGCAACTATCTCAGCACTGTTGAATGAAACCTTGTATGACGAGCAGTTACACGCAGTGTGTTGCAACTATTGCAACACTCTAGTCGGCATTTGGCAAGAATGCAAAAAGTTTGTATTCACAGTGTGTTACGATAGTGCAGAAATCATGAAATAGCTGCAATGAAATCTTGCGTGAAAATGAAGAGGAGGCACACACGCAGTATGTTGCAATAGTGTCGTAATGGATGCAATACTATTGTGTTAAAACAAGGAGTAGGCCTATGCCTTGTGCATTGGAACAGTGTCACAAGAGATGCAACTTCATTACATGAAAATAAAGAGTGCATTCATGCACAGTGTGTTGCAATAGATGCAACACCGCTGGGTGAAAACAAATAGTAGGCACATGCAGCATGTTGCAATAGTGTCGCAATCGACGCAACACCATTGCGCAAAAACTTTGAGTAGATGCATGCGCAGAGTCTCGTGACTGTCGCATTAGCTGCAAGTGCGTTGCAGAGCGTTCACCTTTGTCGCAGCGCCCCGTGAGTCGGCTGGCGGAGCTGCAAGAGCGTGCCCGCAAGCTGCTGGAGGAGGCGCGAAAGCCCGCCTCGGCCTACGACCCCGCGAGTCCAGGCGGCCGGGGCGCGAAGGAGAGCCCACCCAAAGAGACGGAGGAGGAGCGCCGCCACCAGGAACAGCTGAGGGAGCGCGCCAGGCGCATGATCGCCCAGGCACGGCAGGGGGCGGCTGCAGGACACAGGGCCAGCTCCCACGACTCGCTCAACAACAACAACAACAACGAGAACAACGCGGGCTGCCGGCGCCTGGCCGCAGATGGCGGGCTGAGGCCTTCCGCAGGTGCGCCCGTCTAGGGTTACCCCCGCCAAGCGACCTCTCGTCCCGCTCTACAGTCGCCGACAGCTTAACCCCTTGATGGTCAATTTTTTTCCTGTTTCCAAAGGAATAGTGTAAAGAAAGGGTCAATGTGAAAATCTTTTCTTAATTTTCTAGCAGGAGCACGTACAGTGCTTGCAGCCTGTTCAGGTTTAGAATCACCAGGTGGAAACATTGTTGCCTTTGTTCCATTCGGTTTAATTTAGGCGCTCCCGCAACGTTCCGGTGGTTCCAGATTCTGAACCGGAGGTACAGTCTAAGCTCGTTTTAACAGACCTTGATCTTAACCAAGATTTTGGTCTGTTATAAAAGGAGTACGTTGAATGCAGAAATGAAGTTGAGTCAATGGTACATAGAGGAAAACCAACCGAACTTCACAAATCGGTCTGTTATATCCAAATGTCTGTCGTAACCAGGTCTGTTGTAATGAGCTTAGACTGTACTGTACAGAACTTCTCCGTCAGATGGAAAGCTCTCATCCTCGAATTCAATTCCGAGAAGCATTAAAAGCCTGAATCGGAAAGCCAGCACTGATTGCCACTACCGCCAGAGCAGCCGATAGGCAAATCAACCATTTTGCGCATATCACGCGCACGGAGGATCTAATTTTGGAACTGTAACTAGCCCCAGAAAAGCAAAACGCCATTCTAACATAACGTTTGTAGTTCGCCAAAGAGAAATCAAATAGCAATACCTTCAGCAGTGTGCGTGGTTTCACCTTTAGGCGGGCACTTTCAAAGATGTAATAGCGACGGTCGAAGGGTTAGAAGACCGACGTACAACCTTGGTTTTCTGCAAGGAAGATAATCCTCTTAGCGCTCCCCCTCTCCTAAGCTGCGAGCGGAGCCAAGTTGGGGCAGGGTAAAAGGTGGAGAGGATATAGGAAAGGAGTAGGCGGGCAAAAGTGGAAAGCGCGAAGTGTACTTTGGCCCTTAAAGGGACACTGACACCCCCCAAATTTTTTTTTTCCTTTTTTGTCAGGCGATTTATTATGGTGTCGGAATACTATCCAATTAATATTTTGCTACAGAGTCACGTATTTTTTTAATAAAGCCAAAAAACGCAACTGCGCGAAACCGAAACCGAAATGGAGAAGTGGAGAGGATAGCGTGAGTGGCGAAAGTCACGTAACTACACCCGACAGTGCGGGTTTTTTTTTTTTTTTCTCCTCTCTTCGCACGTAGCAGACGAAATGCGTTCGCTCGCCGAGCACTAACTTTGCACTTATGTTTGTTCCGCTCGCTGTTCTGTACTTCAAGATGAGTTGTTTTGTACATTTAAGTGTTGGCAATTAGTAGTAAGTGCCCGAGTGCCGTGGTGAATTCCCGTGATCAGCTCCGAAAAGAATACTCCCAAGATGTTGCGTGAAGAGTTGCCTCACATGTCCTGCATCTGAAAGTGGCATTGTGCAGCAGAGTGCACAAATTTCCGAAAGATCAACGGGTCGGGGTCAATGGCTGGCTGCAATTCCTGTAGAACCATTACGCGAAGCTCGGAAAGCGGACGCTACCCGGTTCATATGCTCGTTGCATTTTGTGGAAAGTGATATACATTGAGTTTGCAGGTGTCAAAAATGGAATCCATACCATTTAGTTCAGCGACGTATCGTCCACAACAATTGTTTCTTTTTTTCAGTGATAATTGTAAAAAAAAAAAGAAATGTAAACATCGCAAAATGCTTAACAAAAAAAAAAAAAAAGGTACACCCACACCAGGAATTGAACCCGGGCCCTCTGCGTGTGAAGCGGACGTCTTCCCACTGAGCTACTGAAGGAACTCTCTCATGCGTAGTTTTTCAGCGGGTAGACTGTATGTCGGAAGTTTGCTGCCGATTTCCCTTCAATACATGCACTCCCGGCTCCAAGTCGAGCAGCACCACGCATAGGGCACATTCGCACCTCGTAAAGTAACCGTACGCGTGCGTATTCAACTCGAAGTACGCACTTCGTGCTTGACGTTTGAGCGAGCGATGTCTTCAGCCAGGAGAAGGGACGACGGCTCGGCGGCGTCTTCGTGCAATCGGCTTGCTGGTCGCGCGTGTCGTACGGGATGAATATCAGTTCTTTTGATCGGTCCGAAATTTCTCTTTCGAAGAAAGACAGAATTCGCCAGTACCGTGAACGACAGTTCTGAAGTAGAGGTCCAACGCCCGTCGTCCGCTGCCATCCGCTAGTGCTAGTCCCACGATACGCGAAACGACGCCATGTTGAGAATTATGCAGTGAACGCACAGAAAGCTTCCGGTTGTCTGTGCTACCTTTTTTTTTTCAATCAACGTATTTGCAGCTTTTTTGAAGCCACAAAAAATGGGTTTCATATTTTTTTCTATTTTTAATATTGACTGTGTGCCTTCAATGGACCCACGACTTTGATTAAATTTGGTGGTCGCATCGATACCTTAGAAAACGGCCCGTGACCACGGAAAGAGAGTGAGCGAGACTCGAACCGGCCAGTTCTTGATCGGCGGTTTTCGGGCGGAAAGAAACCGAATTTCGAGCCGCAAATTCTGTTCTGGGTAGTTGGGCTCTCATATGTCACGTACAACTAAAAACCTCGGCGAGCATAAATACCCTGTCAGTGTCCCTTTAAGGAACGTAGGGTGTGGCTTCACGATTTTCGCTTTCGTGATTTATTCCTTGGCATTCTTATCACCTCATGCAGGGGTCTCATTGGCCGCATAGCGATAAGATGTTTAAAACTCTCCACGTCCTGCGTTTCCTAGGCTCTCGGCAACTGTGGGGTAGTTGGTCGGGGTTGGGGTGGGGAAACCACATTGCGCATTCGACAGAGCCTACGTAGGGGAACAATTGAGGACCAGTATTTTATTCATTACTCCCTCATGAAATGTTGTCAGGCTTGGTAAGGACTGTATGACAGTAAGAAAAGTTCACTCAAGAAGGGAGATGAAATTAGTTTGTTAATAATGCTTGAAATGGGACGCTACACTCCCGTAATGCACACCAGCACTCTTGCATCTTCAGTTAAGCTTCCAAAATGGCTAGGCTCCTGGGCACGACTTTGAATCAAAAATCATTTTCTCTACATTTACAATATCATTATTAGTTTTTCTGGCTTCATCAAGTGCAGTCTAAGCCATACCGTAAACTGGCCGTTGTGAAGAGCAACTGTAAGCAACTTGGGTTGTGAGGTTACTTATTTTTTACGAATTTAGCAGAATCAGTGACAGCTAATTGTGAAAAATTTATTGCAAATGTCAATCACACGTGAAATCCATAAATTTGTTATTAAAAATCTAACAAAAAACATTTCGAAAATTTTGCACGATTTTAATGAGCTTACATAGTTTGGGCACTCAGTGTCCCTTTGCCTCTGCAGCTAAGCCTGCCTTCTGATCTCATCCCTGTAGACATTTATGGATGCACCGCATGTGGTGGGCTCAGGTTAGAGTTTGTTTGCTTTTTTGAAGATGGAGAGGATGGGGCATGTTGCCACAGTCATGTTGCATGTCCTGCATCCCAGTGCACACAATAAATTTGGTTAATCTCGTGCATATCGCATGGTCTCACGTAGCTGATGCCAACAGGGTCACTGTTGCACCGTCTCGGCGAGGAGTCCGGAATACTGGAAGAGGGGGATTACCCTAAGGTCAAGTGACGTCTTGGTGCGAAATCGTCGTGCCAGGAGACATCACAGTGTCAACGTCATAAGTCCTAGTAACGTTGGGTGTCAAGTTGTGGCATCAAATGACGTCAGGCGTCATGGGACTACGTCAACGTGACATCAGGTCACGTGTCTGCGTGGTGTCGCGTAACATCACGCTGCCCAGATTTCTGTATTATCGCGTATTATGCTTACGGGACAGCTAAATGCTAAGTAAATGTCCTGCCTTCAATTTTTTTCATATGGATCTGGGATTGTTATTTGGCCAGTGTTCAGTGTGACAGTGAACTGTGGCAAATAACAGGTGGATGCGTTGGCTCCATGGGAGCATGGGTGATGGTGACTTTGGCAAACTCAAATGCAGCCGCCTGGCCTGTTAGTATGTCGTTGATTTGGCAAGTTTTGTGGGTGTTAGAAAACGCAGCCTTTTTTTCGTTTTTTGTAAAAGTTTGGACGAACACTGGGACATCTTTAAATTAGCTTAATTGAGGTGGAGATGGGGAGACAAATATTATGCTTTAGAAAATATGGCATTAAAAGTGAGCCGCCTCCAGAGGCAGTGTAATACTGAGCCAGCATGTTTTTATAGCTGTTGGCTTTTTGCCACTGAAGATAAAATTTTTTCGGAATTTATTATTTTATAATTGTCTCGAATGTTTCTGAGACGTCTAGCAGTGACTTATTTTGAACCCGCACATGTCTCGGGAATGCGCAGAGCGGACGACCCTCCAACGCCAACGTCACAGCAGGTCGGCGGCTGCGTTCCGAGTTTCGTTCTAACGGTGACGGTGGAACTGCACTTTTTTCTTCCGGTTCGAGAGGACCGGGAATAGCCTCCCCTCCTGTAGGGTGCCCTCGCATGCTTTCCTGCACGCTGAGCCTCGCTCTCTGCCCCTAGGTGAGCTGCGCCATTTCAGGTTCCACCAGTTCCAGAGGCGTCCGGTGGGTGAGCAAAACTCCCTCTCCCTGCCTCGTCTGTTTTTGTTTACTCGTAATTTTTGCTCTCCTGGCTAAACTCTTCATTTTGCGCACGGTGGTGGTGAACTTGCATTTGCATGACGCACCTGCGGTGTTGGTGATGCGTTTTTCACTGAGTTGTTCGCCTCCTTTTTTGTGAATTTTGCCAGGCGGCGTACAGCCCGCCGTTGGTAAACCGATTTTCACCGGTGTTTTCCACGCGTGCACGTTGCTGACTGTTGGCTGGAAAGTCAGTGCAACAATATTTTGTTAATCTGAGATTGTGAAAAGAATTATTTGCCTTCTACACCCTTTTAAATCCTCGGGGACATCTTTTTTTTTTTTAGGTACAAAATGTTTAGGTAGAGGCCATAGCAAAATTGCACCAAAATAGATGGCTTCCATATCTTCCTAATGTTTGAAAGGTTACGCTACTCACAAAATTTCCGGTCCCTGTGTTTTGTTCCTTACATGAGATCTGTGGCAGGTTTAAAGCGCAGAAGCTTCTCCCACAATGCCATTTCACTACTTCCAGCTTTTTGTGCAAACTTCCTTGCAAAAGGTAATTTGCTTTGCGAACAAATGGAGCTGTTGGGGACTCTCCAATAGCTGTTTTTGTCTTCATTGTCCATTGTTTTTTGTGTCAGAGTTGATCTTTGTATTGCTCAAAGTGATGAGGAGGCTTTTTGGTCTACTTTCTAGCCCACAATGTTGTTGAAGCCACTGGCATAATAGTGTGACTTTATGTAGCACCTCATTTGTGCACGAGTGAATCGCTACACAAAGTTGCAAGCTTGAGGAGTGGCTTTGACAATGCTGTCTACTATGGATCAGAGCTGTATAGTAATGCATACCTGCCAAGTTTGTAGAAACTAAGTCCAAGAGATTTTCTAAGCCTAAAGGAGGAGGTTTTATTTTTTTTTAAGAAATCTTGACACTACATTTACATGAAGACAACTTCATTACATTTGTATTGCACTGCTCATGCTAGTGACATACAGCTGGGCCTCGCTATCATTGCTGCTGGCCGTTGCAACGACAATAATTCTCTGTTTAAGTGAGTGGAGAGGGAAGGGCGGGAAGGGTTAATTTGCGTTTTCCAGGAGATTTTTTCTCTCAATCGTGCAACCGTACGAAATGGTCGAAATTCGGGAGTCTCCCTGGGTTATACGGGAGACTTGGCAGGCATGGTAATGGTTTATTGAAACATTTGACGTAATATTGGTTTATTGGGTGCTGCCAATATCGGTACGTGCAAACTCCGGAAAATGGATACTGCAAGTTGCAGCACAGGTAATACTTGTTAACCACACTGTGTTAGAGAGAAGGTCACCACCAGCTAGGGTCACTGACTGCTTAAGAAATGCAGGGTATGGCTAATTATGTTCATGCCCCTCTCTTCGTTGTAGGGCATCATTGGTTAATGCCGCCATCTCATTGGCTGCAGAGTGACAATAAGAAGCTTGGAACTCGCTACACCCTTCATTTCTTAAAGGCCGACTGACCAGACTCGATATTCTGCAAGGCAGAAGATCCTCCTCACCATGGGGGAGGAGGAAACAGGCAACGGTGGACAGGGTAGAAGGGGCAGAGGAGGAAGCGGGGGAAAAGTGGAAAGCGCGAACTGGTCGTCAGTCTTTAATTTCTCGGTGACCGTAGTATGTGAGAGACGTTCCAAAGTGCTCACATAAAGTTAGAGAGGCACTGACCGGAAAATCTTTTGTCGTCTGGTAGGTGAGGAGGACGGTGACATCCAGCCAAGCCGGACAAATGAGGGAGAGGTGAGCATCTCTTGCGTGTCTCCGATTGGTGTGCCGGGCGTTGCGGCTTACCCGGTTGCGTGTTGTTATTCCGGACTTCCGGGTGCTGGATTGGGAAGGCAGTCGGGCCAGTGCAGGTCTAGCGTTCTCAATGCGAGACTTAGGAAGGAAGAGGAACGAGGACATTCTCTCTTGTATCCTTAGCTAGTACTATCCCAGGCGAAAATCGGTCCACTTCCAGCTGGATTATGGAGCTGGAAATGAGGACAGTCCAGCTGGATTCCAGCTGGACCCAGCTGGACCCAGCTGGACCCAACTAGAATCCAGCTGGACCCAGCATTAATCCAGCTGGACTGCCTCATTTCCAGTTTCATAATCCAGCTGGAAGTGGACTGATTTTCACCTGAGATTCGAGACTGCTTTTGTGGCTCTGTCCTCATCTCACTTTTCCTCTAAAGCCTCGGTAGTAAGGCATTTTAGGCAGTCTCGACATCTTTGAGCAGCCGTTACTAGAGGGGACCAAATCGCAGCTTAGCGCTAAAGAAGAAAAAATGATGGGGACAGGCAAATTAATGCACAAAGTCTCCTATGTCGCTGATGTAGGTGCTGTGTGAAGCCACGTCTTTACTCTCACGTGTCTTGCCACTTTCCCCTTGCATGATTTATTGGGTTCACAATGTCTGATGCGATTGTTTGGGCATTTGGTTTAGCTATCTACTTGCCAAAACTGATGAATTATATTGCTTCGGACACATCCAAATTGGGTTTACTCAGTCCAGCCACGTGGGTGACGGTTTCTGTCGACCCGGCCGCAAAGTCGACGGGTTTATTCTTCCTGGCCGCTGGATTGATGGGTTCAGTCAACCTGCCCTCAGAGTTGACAGGTTTCATTGATTCATTGACCTGGCCACAGGGTAAATGTTTCGGTCAACCCAACCACAAAGTTGACTGGTTCACCGACCTGGCTACAGGGTTGACGGGCTCAGTCAACCTGCTCGCAGCATTGACGGGTTCCATCGACCGAGCCACAGGTCTGATGGGTTCACTCAACGTGACCGCAGGGTTGACGAGTTCAATTGATCCAGCCACAAAGCTTAAGGTTCCATCAGCTTGGCCACAGGGCTGATGGGTTCAGTCAACCTGGAGACAGATTGACAGTTTTCATCAAACCAGCTGCACGCTTGATGGGTTCAGTCGACCTGGCCACAAAGTTGACAAGTTCTATCGACCACAGCCACAAAATTTATGGGTTTGGTCTGTCGACAACAACCCCAAGGGCCAAAGCGAACGGGCACATTGGAAAATGGGCCCGCACGACAGGAGGGTTCTGAACCCCAGGCACGGCGCCGCCAGACTTACGTGGAGCTCGAGTTGGAAGCCCTGGAGCGGGAGCGGCAGAGGGTGGATGCCCAGGCGGAGAGGTTCGAGCCCTACCTACGACGCGTCATGAAGAGCGGTGAGTCACCCGCCACCCTCCGGTGCACCTAGGAACTCTGCGACCCAGATCAACGCTTCTGTTTAGTGTCAAGAGAAGGCCTGTGCAGTAGGACGTCTGTATTATTGAAGTGATGGCGTTTAAGAGCTCGTGTCGCAGAAAATATGGCGTCGGCATCAGCGCCGGCATCAATGGGACCAAAATTCCTATAATGCAACGCTCGCAGCCACGTGTGATGTCACATGTGGCTGTGACGTGATGACCCTACCGACCCGCTGAATTTTGTAGGAAAATTTAGCAGAACATTTTCCCGACAAATTTAGTATCCAATTTTCCCGCCAAATTTAGCGGGTCGATAAGGTCGTGGCTTTGCAGCCACGTGTGACGTAACGCGTCACGTTACATGATGTCATGTGACATCTGACGCTACTGACTAGACCACGCACACGTGCTGCACAGCTTGGGAACGAGCACGGTTTTATATGAAAAGGCTTTGCGAACGGGGCCCGATAACGCTATCGCGTGTTACTTTTTAGTGCAAAGCTTAAGCGTCCCCCAAGTTTTGTTTGTAAATGCTTAGCTTATGTAGGGCCAGCTCTAACGCTTTCGTGCCCGAGTCTCGGATAGAGCTTCGATAAAGGGCGCGGCACTGAGTGTGCAGTCGCCAGTTGCACACTCGCGGGCATCTGCGTGCAATCGGCAACTGCTATTGGAATGGCGACTTTTCTCGGTATGCACTCGATGGTAGAAAAGTACACCTACTATGAAGGGTCTTGCTTGTGGGCTTTGTGTGCCACCAAAGCGGTGCTGGACCGACAACGGCGGATGCAGCAGAGTGAAGATGGAGGAGCGAGGGATGCAGCTGTAAAAAAAGAGCATTGGGCCGAGCAGCGAGGGAAGCCAGTTGCTATTACGCAGCAGCCGACCGGCAGTTGGAGCGCAGTTCACAGACAATCCATTTGGTGCTCTGTAATGACTACAATAGGGCGTTTTCACTGACGTAATTTCGTCCACCATTTTGTTGTTGTGAGCTGTCTGGCGTGTGCCAAACTCGAGCATTCCAAGGGTTTAAATGCCCCCTCAAATGCGTAGAGGACTGCTGACATCATCTCAACCGGTTACGATGTAATCCTTCAATGTAGTAAATTTGTTTGAAAAAACAAACTAACAACAAAATGGCGGATTGACGTCATATGAAAACAACCTATAGACTGGTTTTGGCCAGACGTGATTAGAAGCATTCTAATTGCTATGCATTTAGAACTGCTTTAAAAAAATGTTGGAGACATTAAATTTTTTAGGAAACATTTTCCGCAGGTAGCGTCAATGGGATTGAATGTCTAGCGGCCTTGCCAGGAAAGTGAAAGACTTGTCCAAATTTCAAAGCTAAGACTTCGTTGTATTTATTTACCATCATTCAAAACATTTATGCAAAGAACCATATTACCACACTGTACATTAGCATAGGTACTATCAGGGAAAAATGAAATACGAACAGAGAAGCGCGTGGCTCTCGGTACAGGCTGCGCCACCTGGAAGTGAGCCTAAGGGCGAGGGTGTGTGGTCTACTTTGATGTGTATACGCCCTCGCTCGGCGCTTTCCAAGCTGCATTGCGCTCTTAGTGCGTGAAACAGCATGCTCGTTCGACGTGTGCGGCGAGGAGCTCGCTGCTATACTCTGTTTCACCTTATGATGCACCGCAGGAAAGGCTACAAGCGCGAGCTCTTTGCTCTGCGGCACATCTCGGCGGCACAAGCTCTCGTGCACCATGGGCAGCTGCCAACGCTATGAGCTCGCGCTTTTAGCCTTCGCTGCGGTACAACGTAAGGTGAAACGGAGTATAGCGGCACGCTCAGCCAGCGCGCGCTTTAGCTGCTACTAGCGGCGAGCTTCCTCGCGCCGCACGCGTCGAGCGAGCAGAGATAGCGGTGATAGCTTTCAGCTATTTGCCAAGACAAACGCCGACACATCGAGGTGCTTTAGTATGGGTGTTTAGTATTACCCGGTAGCCGATCCTATTGTATGTACTTTACAGGGGAAAACAAATACTTAAAAATGTCATTTTTACTTCTTCTTTTTTGCAGGCGTTTTATTTTTGTGAAAGTGTTTCTAGGAGAGGTAAACAGCATGGTTGTCTATTGTGCTTCAATCAGTCAATTAATCCTGTGGAGGACTGCACATTCGCGAGGCAAAAGAAAAAAATATAACTAGCGAGCACAGCTAATGATTGTAGCGATTGGTGAATGTTATGTTCGGACGAGTGGATCAGCGTTGACGGACACGTTGTGGTCTGTAATCCACTGTTGGACAGTGAAATTGTGCAAATCATTAGGCGTAACGTGAATGCAAAAAAAAATGTGACGGTGTTTTTAATGATGGAACTACCAGGTCGCCTTCTATTAGCCTCGAAACTTCGTTGTCCGTTGCAGTTAGGCCTTCCTTGGTTAGAGCACGCCGACGGCATAGATACGCTCCGTCGTTTGCACAGCAGCATGCTTATCTTGGCGCATCTGTGCCAACGAAAAATAGCCAAAAATCAGGAACTTTTTGTCACCAGCAGAAAACACCTAACACCCCCAATTTTTTTTTTTTTTTTTTCATTTTTCCTAGGCGATTTAATATGGTGTCGGAAGACTACCTAATTAATATTTTGCAAAAGAGTCACGTATAGTTTTAATAAAGCCATAAAACGCAACTTCTCGAAACCGAAACTGAAACCCGCGCACGGAGGTCGGAGGAGGGAGAGGGGAGACGTGCGAGTGGCGGAAATCACGTAGCCTCACCCAACCGTGCGCTTCTCTCTCTTTTTTTTTTCATTTTTCCTAGGCGATTTAATATGGTGTCGGAAGACTACCTAATTAATATTTTGCAAAAGAGTCACGTATATTTTTAATAAAGCCATAAAACGCAACTTCTCGAAACCGAAAACTGAAACCCGCGCACGGAGGTCGGAGGAGTGAGAAGAGGAGAGTGGCGGAAATCACGTAGCCTCACCCAACCGTGCGCTTCTCTTCTTTTTTTTTTTTTTTTTCCGCGCGATGCAGACGTTTTGCTTTGGGAACCGTATGCCGTGCGATTCCTTTGCAGTTAAGGGATTGTCCGGTCGAAACCGAAGTACTTAATTTTTTGCGCTCGCTACGTCGAGGGAGCCTTCATGTAGACAAACGACATTTTTATTTTGATATATGATCTCCCGTTAATTAAACCTTTCATGAGCGCGTGGTACGAAACTGCACCCCGAATTTCGCCAGTGTCAACGGCTGACATCCGTAGCTGCTGCGTGACGTCACAAACCGCAAAGGTTTGTCGATGGACAGGATAACAAGCGTTGGTCGATGGATGTCTTGTATTTTGTTTTGAATTATATAGTCTCCTAGGCCAGTGCTTCAGTCGGGGTAAACCGCGGACCCCTCGGGGTCCGCGAAGCGCCTTAGCGGTCCAAGCGAAGTTCTGCCTCATCAGCTCAAGCCCGGCAATAAAAGTTGTATTTTTTTACCAGGTCGAAAAGAAATGTTTCTGCCGCTTTTCGGGCGAGTCTTTCGTGTGAACGTCAATAAGAGAGGTCTATCACACGAGCCCTTATCCATTTATTAAATCATTATTATTGAACGAGTTCTTCCGTTTCATTGGAACGGGGTCCTCCTTAATTATCTCCGACAATCCAAGGGTCCGCGAAACACGATGGTTGAGAACCATGCTCAGGATGTACCCAACAACATGTCTTTGCTGCAGTCTCTGGCGTAAAAAAGTCAGCTTTAGTGTGACATATCGAAAACAGCCATAAGCTTCGAGCAAATGAAGTGCTGTCGCGCAATCAGCAACGCGATGCCAACGATCAACTTCAGGAGGCCAGGCGATGCAGATTACGTTCCAGCTGCACCAAAATAGCGCAGGTACATTTCCGGATGGATTCACCGGGATTCAGATAGAGAAGGTAATCTTTCCCCGAGGCGATAATCTGCGTTTGTGCACCACCAGCGCGTCCTCACTGGCCTGATAGCCGGTGAATCAGGCCAACACGCTGCCAGGATCAAACATATCGACCCGTAATGCGCGAAAATAAGGTCCTCTGTATCGTCCTGGTAATTGCTGCTATCAGTTTCGCTGGCATAACCAAATGACGACCTGACTGAATATATGGATGACTGCTTAATATCGCCCGCACAGACATGCACCCTGCTGGCGATGCCCGGTCCAGCGAGTGCCTGGCCAGCTCTTTCTGAGGATTGCTGCTGCTGGATCTCGATCTCGACGGGAACTCATCCTGATGGCGACGATCCATTTTGCCGCTACCGCACAACGTCTGGTGAAAGAAGCGTAGTCGTCATAACTTATTCCCCAGCCAGTTGCCCGGTAATCAGGCACCCAACCGCTGCATTCACCAACCAATAAACAAGGGAGCATGTTGCTGCGTACCGCTATCATTGAGGCCATCAGCGGCAAAATGATGGAGAAGGTGAAATGCCGCTTTGTTGTGTGACGTCAGGAGCCCTGAAGGCCAACATCGAACAGCGTTACGCGCCAGATGCGATTGAGACAGCAAATTCAACTTCATGTGAGGCATAAAATTCAGATATTACCCGCGATGACCTGCGCTGAACAATGATGACCGAACGTTTTTTCGAATACAGCACCGACCGACAACCTCGAAGTCTGTGCTGCCCGCTGTTCTGCGCCTGGGCGATGAAGTTATTTGGTACATTCAACACCTGGGGATGAGCGTGAGCGCTCGGTGAATTCCCGCGTGACTGGTCTGGTGAATAACTGGATGGCGTGAAAGCTGGCTTCAGCATGTCCTGCGTCCGGAAAAGTGCATTGTGCGGCAGAGTCTGCAGATGCTCTGGTGATCAATGACCGGGACCACGGCTACGCAACTCGGTAATGATTACGGATACCTGGATAAGGTACTGTCATCCGAGCCATATGCTCTGTGTTTGTAGGTGCGATTACACCGAGTCTGTAGAAGTCACCAAAGCGAAATTTCATATCATTTTCTATTCAGCAAATAGCCCTTGTCCATTGATATTTTTTTTTTCAGTGGCATCAGCAGCAGTCAAACACTAAAATGTTAAAGAAAAAAGAAACGACCAGATTGAATTTGCTTCGATCTCGTTACTGGGATCAACTCAACCTTCCGCGTGGCAATGCGGGAAAGCCACAATCAGGAAGCCGCAGGCCAGCGTTGATATTTCCTCCAGTAGCACTCCCAGGTCGAAAGTCGTATGACGGGCGGCAATGCGCATTGGCCACAATTGCACCTAGTAAAGAAATCGTACGCGTGCATGATCAACTCGAAGTAGGCACCGTGCTTGACGTTTGCGCGAGCGATGTCTTCAGCCACGAGAAGGGGGCGACGGCTCGGCGACGTCTTCGTGCAAATCGGCTTGATGGTCGGGCGTGTCGTACGAAATGCATACCAATTTTTTTATCGGTTTAAAATTTCTTTTTCAACGGAAGGCAGAATTCGCTGGTACCGCGAATGACAGTTCTGAAGTAGAGGTCCCACGCCTGTCGTCTGCTGCCATCGCCGTTCCCGCAAGTCCCACGGGCCACGATACGCGAAACGACGCCATGTTGAGAATCACGCAGTGAACGCACAAAATGCTTCCAACCCTGTGTGCAACTTTTTTTTCAATCAACCCATTTGCAGTTTTTTAAGAAGCCACGAAAAAATGGGTTTCATTTTTTTTCTATTTTCAATATTAAGTGTGTGCCTTCAACGAGCAACGACTTTGATTAAATTTGGTGAAGTTGGGTCTAAACCTTAGAAAACGGCCCGTGTCCAGAGAACAGAGAGTGCGCGCGACTCAAACCGGCTAGTTCTTGATCGGCGGTTTTCGGTCGGAACGAAACCGAATTTCAAGCCGCAAATTCTGGCTCTGGGTAGTTTGGCTCTCTATATGTCACGTACAACTAAAATCCTCGGCGCTGCATAAATATACCGTCAATGTCCCTCAAAAAAAAAAAAAAAAAAAAATTAGAGTTGTTTACAACTTTTTGTAATGCCGAATCAGAGCGCAGCTTTTGAGGAGGAGAAGGAGGGGGAAGCACGGAGAGGGGGCTGCGCCTCTCCTCCTCTCCTGCTCGCCTACCATTGAGGAGAAAATTTTCCCGCTAAATTTAGCGGGGAAATTTTTCCCCTAGATTTAGCGTGAAATTTTTTTCCGCTAATTTTGACCGGGAAAAATTTTCCGCAAAATACGGCGGGGAATTTTTTCCGCCAGATCTAGCGGGGAATGTTTTCCACTAAATTTAGCTAAAAGATTTTTTTTCCACTAGCCGGAAAATTTTCTTCCTCTAAATTTAGCGGGAAAAATTCTTCCAATAATCTTAGCGGGGAATTTTTTCCGCCAGATCTCCCAGCGGGAAATTTGTTCGCTAAATCTGGCGGGAATATTTTTCTGCTGAATTTGGCGGGAGGCTTTTTTCCGCTAAATTTAGCGGGAAATTTTTTCCGCTAAATCCTAGCGGAGAATTTTTTCCGCTAAATTTAGCGGGGAAATTTACCCATCATGGACCGCGCGGTTACGCCGACGCCGCTCAAACCGGAAACGGATGCGCGCCTAAAGACTGCGCTCTAAAAAAAAAAATGTGCATTGGGTTTTTTTTTTTGTTTTTTTGTTCGAAGTTAGGCCGAGAGTTTGATATGGGCTCGCTGACCCCATCGGCTTTGAAATTAATGAGAGACAGCAGTATCAGCGGCCAACATCGGCCAATAATCGTAGAGCCTGGACGCGTCCCTCGACTGGTGTGTTAAAGTCCTAGTCTGCGGCTTATGCATCAAAGGGGCCAGCGAAGTGGCAACGCACGATGGTCACAGAAGCCGAGTGGTCATGTTTGCTGGCACGTCGCAAATCCTGGCGAACGACCGTCAAAAGTGCGCGAAAAAATAAAAAATGAAGCCAGCGTTTTTGCCGTCGTCGGCGTCTGGACTCAACGTGCTGCCGAAACTTCGGTGGACCGTCGAGCTGTAGAGCAGGGCACCTGCGGTGGCGCACAGGCGTCTGCGGACGGTGCGACGACGCGGTAGCTGTGTGACGCCATGGGGCGTCATAAAACGAGGTAACCAGTGCCTGGGACGCGGAAGCACGCCAGCTGGAGGACGCGCTCCGGTGCAACTGCACGGTGACGCGCCCTCCCAAAACTCTGCGTGGCAGATAGCGGCTCTGCTACCACAGACAGCAGGACCGCCCGCGCGCAAGTGCGCTCCGCTAGAAAACCGAAACCAAAAAACAAAAACGCGTTCCAAATTTAGTGCTTTTCTTCTATAGACGCTTTACAGCAGCTGCGCATGGGCGCCGCCATAACTGCCCTTTCGTTTTTGTCCCTCTTATTCCGTTCGCTTGACTTCATCATTTCCACAGCAGGAGAGGTTATTGCCATTTTAAGTGTTACTGTGTCCTTCCCCCAGCATAGGCCGTTGTGGAGACTCGTCAACGCCCGCTTCAGTGGCTCGGCATCTCGGTAAGACAAGAGAAGGGCGGCTATGGCGGCTCAATCTGGCGCGTGTGTAAAGCGCCTATACACGTTTGCAAGAAGGGCTCCCGTGCGCCGCCATTTTGGGCGATGCTGGCGCCGCCTAACGTCTTCCGCCATGCTGGGGCGCGCCAGGGGCACGTCACTGGGGTGCGCGATGACAAGACGGCGGCGTCTCGCCGTGTCGCCGACGGCTCCGGATTAGCGACACAATTTACCGTTCTTCGAAACGCGGCGTGGGGAGGCATCCACTCAGACTCGTGGCAGCGACCATTGACAGGACGGGTCATGTTTGAGCGCAGTTGCAGAGCTCTGACTTTTTAACGATCGCAGCCTCCTGGTCCTGGCATGTCGTGGCTGGCAGCCGAGCCGCGAGCGCAGCCAACAGCTGATGCAACGGCGCAAGTGGCTTCTGGACGCTTTCTGATGAAAGCTTTGAGACTTCCGCATTCCGTTTCACCCATGCGCGAGCGAAGGCGAAGCCGGAAGCGCGAGCACGAAAGCTCCAGTACGTTCCGGCGCCGCCCGAGCGCGCGAGCTGGGGAGAAACGCAAAAAGTGCTGGCCTCGCGCTTATAGCTTTGGTTATCTCGCTCGGCACACAAAGCCGGAACGAAGGCGTATGGATGCAGCGTTAATTCTTTGATTTGCTGCTGGCTTGAGCATTTCATTTAACTGCATGTGCTTTTTTGCAGTCGAAGAGAACACCTGCATGTTTTGCAAACATATGTACGTTTGACCTATTCTTGCGTCCGGCTGTGTGCGCTTCGGCAAGAGACGCTTGGCAACATTGTTCGATAAGCAGGCGAGCGTCCTGGCTGGCGAGTAGCCCGCCTGAGCGCGGTGCGCAGTTCGAGGCTAACAGACGGGATCCCACTTCGTGCAAAGGTGTATACTTCGTCTCGACCTCAGCAGGACTCATTGTTAGCCGCAGCAGAGCCAAAAGCCCTGAGCGAGTTGCTTTGGATGACAGCCTTCGGCGGCTGCACGAGCGCTCTTGCAGAGAGCGCTCCAGCCCAGGCAGGTGTCGAAGGCTTAGCCGTTCGCGCCCGCACAGCCTGCACGTTAGTCTGTGCTTACGCCGTGCACGTGCCTACATTTTCGTGAAGCGGTCACTAATTTGCGGGTTTCGATGATGACCAGGAAGCGCGTCAATCTGAAGCGTACCCTTCAAATTTG
The DNA here is from genome assembly GCA_037355805.1 of Ixodes ricinus. Taxonomy (NCBI): domain Eukaryota; kingdom Metazoa; phylum Arthropoda; class Arachnida; order Ixodida; family Ixodidae; genus Ixodes; species Ixodes ricinus. The sequence continues at coordinate 2,107 of JAZHYW010060015.1, read as the reverse complement.
CTCGCCGCAGCTGGTTTACTCAAAAAAATAATTTCCAGCAAATCGAATAACACCGAACGCTGCTAGTTTTAACCTCGCAGGAAGGCAGCGAGCGTTTCGGTTTTGGCTGTGCGACCACCACTTGCGAGGCCGGAACACCTGGATGGCGCCACCGGTCTCAGGCTTCAGTACTCGCGTCACCAGCCAGTTGCTCGCCCTCCGCGGCGGAAAAGGGAAGCGCTCCAGCGAGGGTCCCCCTGATTCTCCCGTGTGCAGCGGGCGTGGCGGGACTGCGCGCGATCATGGCTCGCGAATTGGTCATTATTTCCGAACGCACAATAACACTCTTTCAGTGTCCCAACGCAGTGCTGCAGCCGGTGCAGGGATTGTACCTTCACTAGTAGAGCTTTAGTATTGCGTATAGAAGCGAACGCAAGCGCAGTGCGTTTGAGTTAGAGCTGCGTGCGCCCATGCCGTGCGTGCGCTCATCGCCATGACGCCAATCCAAGCCCAAAATCTTGGGCTCTGCGTCACGCGCAGCATAGAACACGCAGGCCAACGCAAACACATAGCAGCGCTTGCGTTTACTCGTATACGCACGACTAAAACTCACGAATCAGCTGCACCGGTCGGTGCAACGCCGACGCAACGTGCTGCCAGTGAGCAGGACCTGCAAGCAGGCAGGCGTTCTTTCAAACCGGCAGGGCACGCGATCTGGAAAACCGATCGGATGCACAAAAACGAAAGTTATTAAATGCTGCAAAAAATTGATACTCAAAACAAAATATATTTCTTTTTGTCATTTTTTTATGGCATTAGGTCTGAAAGTGATATTGGCGGCGACTTTGCAACCCTTGCCGAGTAGTCACGGCAGCCCGCGACACTGAAAGCAAAGCACGCCGTACCCGCGAACAATGTACTTATTACAGGACTTCTCACGATTAGCGAGACCGTTTTGATTTTAGACTATTGTGCCACAACTTGGTTCACTGCTGAGCATGCTGCAGTTGGCAACCAGGCGATGACAATCAGCGCTACCTTTGATTGTCATGCATTGTTCGAGCGGCTGAAATTAAATAATAAGCAACAAACTATATTAGCCGACTTGAAAATCGTGTATGAAATTTTTCGAATTTTAATACTATTATTATTAATAACATGAATTCCACGGCAAATCTATGCCCCCCTTAACGCTACGATCAGCAAAAACAGCTGTCATTTAACCATAATAGTCTTTCCAGAGAGGTATCAGTTTTTTAGCAGTATGAATCACTCTGAGCATTGTACCTAAGATAGACAGCGAGTCAAACACTGGATGCAATATAAAGTCCTAGTGCGTCACGGGTTAAGCTGCGAAAATGCACACCCACTTCGGCTGTCTCGACTCTGATTCCAGTCTTCGGGTTGTTGTAGTGAGAAACTGCGTTTATTAACTGAGACGTTTTGTGGGCATACTGCAAAATTTTGATTTATTTCTGCTATGACGTTATGCAGGGAATAATGATGAAGCAATTGACCATCTAAATACCTCCAAACCAATTAAAGTGGCCCGCATGTTCAGCTCTTTCCCAGCACAACCATCTCGAGCGAGAAAAGGCAGCGAGAACGCAACAAATATCAGCACTGATTTTTTTTCAACAACTACAATATTCTATATTACCTCTAAGGTGCGAACACCTCTGTCTTTAATAGGACACTGAAATCTCCAAAATTATTTGAAGTGCCTGAATCGAACACGTACGTATGTCACAAAAAAAAAAAAAGTTCCCGCGAACAACTTATTTAACTAAATCTTTACGATGTGAGAAACATCTTGGAGCTATAAAAGAATTCGAAATTAAGACCTATATTGTCAAATTAAATCCAAAATATACAGGTTAGTTTCGGTTTCGCTCCAGAATGAAAACATGCTTCCTGGAGTAAGCACAGGCTCAACACCGCTTTTGTTTTCAGGGCAAAGAGGTGACCTGTCCTCATAACATCCTAGCTTTCTCGTATTACCAGATATAATTTGTGTCGCTCAGTGAAGCCAGCACACTAGACAGTGCTCAGCAGCGGCACGCACCTCCGACCCTCACTATAACCGCCATTTTGGAAAGCGAGTGGCGCCACCTATAGTTAGTTGGAG
>JAZHYW010060014.1:0-46417 GCA_037355805.1 Ixodes ricinus | reverse complement strand
ATGCTATTGTGTTAACAATTAAATCTTAGTGGAGCATTATATCTTATAGAGGTCAATAAACCAATTAGTGCCCATTGAGAGCACAATAAATCTATTTTCTCTGGAATATTACCATATTTTACACTACAAGAGCCCCAGTTCTAGAATGCAGCATAGCACCGATTCAGTGCTGGGTAGAGCACCAGGCTTCCCTCCACTTGCCACCGAGTTTTACGCCTCGCCCGCTGCAAAACTGCTGGAAACTGTCCCGAAGTGACACAGGGTCAATTACTACTTTAGCAGCGTCGATTTCTCAGTCACTGCTAAGTGCAGTGTTGTGTCCTGCACCATATTCAGTGCTAAGCAATGCTGAATATAGTGCTGGACACAATGCTGCACTAGCAGACGACATCAATAGTAAACGGCGAAGAGGCTTTGCCTCTCTGTCGTCTGCTATTGATGATCTGGATGTATGCTGCTTCCTGCACTATATTTAGTGCTAAGTTTAATTGTTGATTATAGTGCTGAACACTGCTGCGCTAGCAGACGACACCAATAGTAGACGACGAAGCGGCAAATGAATTATTGTGTGTCTGCTATTGACGATCTGGATATCAGGTACCTTACCATTGGCCTCTGTCAGCAGCTTGGCGATGTGTGCTAACAGGTGAGCTTTCATCTGAAGACGGGCTCGATTCTCATTGCCGAAACTGGAAAAAGTCTCTGCACAGGCGCTGGGCATGAGGTAGCAGCGGTAGCTGAACGTACGTCGCATCTCGTTGCTCGTCAGCTCCGAGAACATGTCCAGGAGCATTCGATCCGACAGAATCCGGATCTGGTCGAGCGTTAAGGCATCCGCTTGAAGAGTCGCCTTGCGGACCTACAGGGAGAAAAAGAAAGAAAGGAAAGGGATGCTATAATTGTTGTAAACAAAGATTGACTCGGACATAACAGAATACAGTGAGTCCCCCCTTATTAGTACTACTACTATTATTATTATTATTATTATTATTATTATTATTATTATTATTACTACTACTATGAAATTAATATTTTAGAGTAATTTGAGAAAAGTAAAGAAAGTATCATACTAGTGTTGTTACCTTGCAGCCTTAGACTGAAATACAGATGTGAAAACTACTAATGCATTTGTTAAAAAAAGAACTTGCTGCTTTTTATTGTATTTTAATATAGCTCTTATTTATTTATTTTTATTTATTTACCTTAAAGACCCTTTCGGGTATTACATTGGGAGGGGGAAGTCATAAACACAATATTAAAAATCTATGAAAGTGAAAAAAAAACACAATGCAGTTGGCAGATAACAAAACAAAGAAACAAAAAAATGCACACATAAAACTAGATAACAATAAAAACACGACTGCATACGTTGTTATACATTAGTTATTGAAGTGGTGATTGAATATTTGGGCACAGGTGATCGACACACGCTTATTCAGCAGCAAGCTCTGTTCAGAATTGGATAGTTTATTTATTTATATATGTGGTATTTCCAGGTATTTCACAACCCCACGGAGAGAGAAAGGAGGAAAAAGTCATGTGAGCCACCTATCGGTGGCTCATATGCCACCCTCCAAGCAGCTTTCCTTGTGTATTTTTTGTTTGTTTGTTTGTTTAACGACATCGGTGAATAAAGGGCAGTGAAAGCTGCTTTCAAGAACTCGGTTCCATTCAAGTTACGCTCCAATAATGCATTTTTAAAAAATACAATAGGTGCTGGAAACTTAGTTTTGAGGCCGTCTGCTGGTGGGACGAAGTAAGCAGACGGACCGCGCCATACGAGACGCCGTCAGCGTACCTTTTGCGGTGGATCCTTGTGAAGGTTCGGGTCACTTTTGAGTGTCGCAGACGCCACTTCGGCAAGCATGTCCAACAGTGGGACAGAGCCGAACTCCCTGGCGCGGTTTCCTCGTCCATTCCGGCGCCGTTCACCGCCTTGCGCGCGGTGCTGGGAATCATTGTTTTGAGTGTGCAACCTGGTTTAAAAACACAAGATCGATTCAATGATCTCACAGCAACTGAAATATCGGTGACAGGACGTTAGATCGCGTCCATGCGCGTGTCCCTGACCAAAATCAAAGGCATGTCCGACTTCCGTACGTGCAGAACATGCGAACCAACTCCTCCCGAGAGAACAACAAATGTGCAGACGCGCCATGTCTTCTGCACGAAATTTTAGGCTTAGAAAACAAGCGACTTTAGGCCTAGCGTTCCATCGGCTGCTGATTACGGTTTCAGAGCAAAAACACACCGCTCAAATTGTATTTGTTTCCGGGTCGTCTATAGCGCAGATGAGGCCGCTCTTTTCGTTCCGTGCCTTTGCCGAGCGGTGCAAACGCGGCCGGATCCAACTTTTGGGCGCTCTTTTTCGGGGGAAAGCCTAGCAGTCGACACACAAAAACATTCCATGACGGAATGCGTTTACGCATGTACAAGGGCGCTAGACACTCCGAATAAAAGCCCCATGTGTTTGGGCATCTGTTGCGATCGCTAATCGTGCCGTCAAGCGTTGAAAAGGTGGGCATCGGAACGGTATTTTGTTAACGGTTTACCTAACAAACGACGCCATCGTCTGTCATGCTCGTCTGCTACCTCGGTGGTAGCCGCCGCGTTCTTTTCTGCCATCGACCGAAAGATTTACTATGAGAAAACGACATCCACGTACCTTTGTAAAGACGACGTTGTACGTAGATTCACATACCTCAAATCGGATCAACAATATTATGCTACATAGCGTTTAAAATGCAAGATTCCTCACACTATTTCTTTCCGGCGCAATGAATTATGGGAAACAATTTGACAGAAGAATTGTGGCGGCAGTCTGCGCTTTTGTTGTGACGAAATAACTCATTTAAATTTATTATTCTAAAATCCATGAAATTGACTATATATTTATTCAAAATTTTTTCAGTCTATATCCAGTCATGATGTAAGATAAGTAACATACAATCCCTACAATTTAAAAGCGGTGTGTAAATCCTGCGTAAATCGAGAAATCGCATTCAGTTAAAAGCATTATTCTCGTGTTATTTTTAAGGGTGGACCATCTTTGTTACAAATGATACGTAATTTTATAATTATAATTTTAGGTGTTTAATCAATGATAACAATTGTCCGACTTTTGGCTGCGCGTTCTGCACTCCATCAGCGCTTTTGTCGCGCCACATTCCAACCACCGTTCAGATAACCATAATAGGAGCAGGCTTGTTTACGCTAGGCGGATTTCGATGTAAACCGAGCAATTCGTCGAGCAGGGGATTCCAAGCACTGTCGTGCCGTTGTGGCATTGAAAGTCGAAAACGCGGAAACGTTCGCAGTAAACAAAAATGAACCGGAAGGCGAGTATTCTGGGCCAGGTCCAGCCCAGCTAGATACGACTCCGTCGTGTCGAATCAGGATGTGGGAAGTGTGAGCCAGAGCCCACTACGGACGACTTCGATCATCTTGATATACCTTTCTTTTTTTTTACGATCGCTGGCATTTAGTACTATTAGCGTCAGCCGAACTGGTTCTGGTCGAGGTATAGTCCGAGTTTCCCTGTACAGCGCTACGTCGAGCGTCAGGATTGTGGGTTAGCGTACAAAGCGAAGGCACGAACTCGACTGGACCGATGATACCTGCGTGGTTGTGAAACTTCTTCACTCCTACGGCATGACTTCGGTGTGGAAAAAGGCTACAGAGGGTGAACAAGCATGCGGCAAAGTTTCAGCTGGTCGCCTCCTACCGCGAACTCACCATCGCCGGCAGCAAAAGTGGTACGCTGCCTTGTCCATGTGTGTTGCTCCATGGCTCCGCGTTTTTTCTGTCTAGCACCTGCTAGGTTGGGTGTACCCACGGTAGTGTGGGATGCTGTGCCTTTCTGCAGTGTGGATTTGGTGCGCAGTGAGTCGATTTGCAGCCGTGTGATGCGGTGAAGGCGGTTTCATTCATTCGCACGCATGACCTGCCTGACAAGGTCGAGCTATATTTATAAACAGAATGTGGCCACCGTGGGTTTTTTTGGGGCTCTTTCGAGGCTCTTTAAGTTCGCTCCCCTTTCCACAAACGTTGGAAATGTCTCGAGCCTGTAGGTGGAAAATTAGGGATAATGGTCCATTCTTGCGGCACCCACCTAATGCTTTCACTGCAATGCACATTCTCGTTAAAACCACACTTGCACCAGAATGGTATTGTTAATCTCTATACGCTTCCACCATGCTTGATGGCAGTGTTCTTAAACCAGTGTAACTCCAATCGCCCCACCGTGACCTGGATGTGAAAAACACAGTGCAAAAAGTTGTATGTCATCGAAAAGAGGATTGGTAAAAAAATTCTGTTTGCTTTGCATAGTTAGGTGGGTTGGATTCTGGATACAGGGCACTCCATGACCAAAGGCCCAAGCTGGTGTAGTCAGAGGCGGATTTAGAGGGGGGGGTTCGGATGTCGTGACCCCCCTCTTGATTTCTGCATGTGTAAAATTTAGGGCGTAAAACGAAGGAGAGGGGGAGGGGTTCCTAAACATATTGTACGCTGACCAACACCTGACCTCCCCTCAGGAAATTCCTGCATCCGCCCCTGGGTGTAGTCATTCTTTTTGAATGACGGAAAGAGTCAAACTTTTGGACGAAGCAGGTCGTCATGATTTAGCATGCTGTCGTACAGTGCATGCTCAAAGCGGGCTTCAGTAATATCCGCCGGTGATGCAAAATGCACATTGCAACAGGTTTGCCGTAGCTCGCTGCAAGCACTCACTCCAAAGCGGCGGGTGCAGTTATGGTGGTCAGAGAACTCACCATGCGATTTCATCTTTATGTATGGTATTTCCAGCAAACAAGATGTGTACGCAAGTTACGTCGAGCTCCGACGTCTAACTCACGCGCTTGCATTTTCATTTTTGAGCTGCGCCGGATCATTTGACAAATGTTCCGACACGATGCAAGTTTGTTAAAACTTGCGGCATGGACAAGTCTTGCTGCCCTCAAACTTCCTCGTGTTGCACAAATATAATGCAGAGGAGTAATACACAATCATTGTATCGAGAAAAATCAGAAAAGCATACTTGAGAAAGAGGTTGCGCAAAAGAAGAAAAAGAAAGCAAAAGAGAAATATTTTGGGGAGGAAGCCTTACAGTTATGGACAGAGTTCTTAGCTTTTCTGAGGCTTCGGCTTCCTAGAACAGCTTAGTTGTTAGTGAGATGTCTTCGACTGTTCAATGGTTTTGGTATACCTTGTCGTCATAAAAAACTTCAGTGTGCAAAGAAATTATACTAATTGACTGTAACTGTCCCCAAATGAGAAGCTTTATAGTCCTGTTAACCCCTTAAGTGCCACTTTTGTTTTTTCTAAAAGCAGCCTAAAAGTGCTATATTTTTTTTTACTTAGGAGTTTAATTTTTTTAGTAATACAGATAAAATTTCAAAAGTTTATTACGCAAAAATCGGCGGTAAAAAAAAATGCATTAACTAAAACGAGTGCTGCCATCTATGACAGCGCCAAAAACCTACTCAAACAAGCCAAGCCTAAAAAAAAAAAAAAAAAAGGGGAAGTGCAGTTGTTGAAGTGTTTGAACTACCTCGAAAATAATGCTTCCTTCGCATATTTATAGACTTTAGTGGCAGGGATGGAGGTGATGTAAAAGGTATGAGAAGACGAAATAGGTAAATAAATTGGAGCGTGAGATTGCTCTCTTCTTTTGTTTTATAGCCCTCAATATAGTTGAACACTAAACGAATGTCATTGAGTGGAAAATAGAAAGAGTAAACAAATTGATTGCCTTGTCAGGTGACATCTGAGAAATATTTTTATCTGTTACATCCTTTTACTCTGTGCCATATTGAAAGTGTCTTGGTGGGTGCTAAATTAGATTGTGTAATTAATTGAATAATGTAATCATTCCAAACAACTGCACTGAAATACACTTATTGTTCCAAGTTTATTCGGTACATCAAATTTCAACTGTAATAACGCAAAAAAAAATCGTAAAAGGTGAATGTCATTTTGCATTTAAAGAAATATTCCAATTATGAGATATGTTTCTTGCGCAAGAAAGAAGCCCTTTATTTGTAGAATTCTCAGTTTTCGACGGTTAGATTTTTTATTTACAGCTCAGCGTAATTTTTTATGTTTATCAGTACATGTAGATTTAAAATTCAGCATACCAGATCTATAAAAATATTGCATAAAAGATCAAACTGCAAAAACAACTAAAGGTGGGGCACTATTAACATAAAAAGATCCGTCTATGGTCCCTCGAACCTTTCTGATAACTTACGCTCATAAAGGTGCCTCTATCGTGACCAGTGTTTACATTCCTATCAAGATGCCAAGAATATAATATTGAAATAATGCTTAATCTCAAAAGCAGTTAGCCCATTGGTTTGGTGTCTTCATCTTTGTCTATTGACTTGTCAAAAAAATATTCAGCTTGTGGTTATCTATGTTTTTCCGGTCAATACTTATAACCAGAGACCCTAGCTTATATGGCCTTCAGCTTATTAATTGTGGAACTGAGGTGATGGCTCCTCTACTTCCATTTGGCTCTGAATCATCTGGTCTTTACTAATGTCTTGCCACTTTTTTCATGCAGGCAACCCCACAAGGTGTCGGTCATATGGACGAGGCGGGGACGGCGTGTTGCTTCCCAGGTGTGTATGTGTGTGTGCGTGTATTTTTTTTACAGCGATAACTGTTTTGCGTATTTCCCACCACTGGAAATGACGTCCATTGTTGATGTTGTAGTAGTTGTCGTTGTTGATTATGGTGTAGTTGGCGATGTTGCCGAATCCTCGAAAAGATTGCCTGCTGCCCGCAGGAATCGAACCTGGGTCCGCTGCATACGAAGTAGACGCGTTACCACTGAGCCATACCACGGCATTAACAACTTGCTCTAGGGCTTTGTGGTACCCGATGCCCACTTCACGTGCTCTCTGGAAAAAGAAAAATAGCCGATAACAAAATGCCATTGTAGCACTGTCAACGCCAAGAGCTCACGCGTTCCAGAACAAAAAGAAAAAGAAAAAACGTTCGGAACAAAAAATGGTTAGATGTCTGTTTTGTTCCAAACGCTTTTGTTTGCACACCAAGAATGTGTGAACGCGACACCGATTCCCAACGACTTCGCCGTGACTTCTTGCAGCTATCGCTGTGGCTGTACAGTGAATTAACTCTGGACAGCTCTATTTATTTTCTGTCATTACTTATATTTTTTGTGAGCAACTCACTTGCGGTGAGGGTTGCTCGTTTTAGGCTAATTTTTCCGCGGTTTGGCCGACCATTGTATTTGTTCATTAGGAACCTTTTGTCTTGGGTCAAGCCACTCGCAAGCGCGGAGAAGGTGCGTCTTGATTTTTGCACGAAAACCGACGCTTGAGGTCGAGACTACGCATTTATGATCTGAGCGTTCGCCCCAGCCGCTTCAGGACTCGTGCTCGTCGGCTGCAGTTCTTTGTGTGTTCAAGTCCATATTGTACGTAGGTTTGTGTGCATAATGGCATTTTGTGTTCATGAAAGAGATCTTGCACTTCCACACTTAAAGTCTATCTGACAAGGCATTCGTGCATGCGCAGATTTCTACGGAAGCATAAGCTAAAAGAACCCAACAACCAGACTGAAAAAAACTATTCACGACTCAAAATCTGATTTTCTTCCTCACAAAGGCCACAAATTCGGGAGCCAACGGCCCAGGGAATGCTTGAGAGGAAATAAGCCACCCGAGGCAGATCATTAAAGGGCAACTCCGCTTCATTTTTAATATTTAAAAAACTATGCAGCCCTCTTCAGTATCATATAGGAAGACCCCATGTCAAATATTACAATCTAATTCCGTCTATATATTTAATAAACTGGCCAGCAAACTTTCAAATGAGCCAAGTCGCCGAAATCTGCCAACTCTAACGTGAGACACAATCGTCAGCGCAGTCAACGTGACGACGTTGGAGTGGCCAACGTTAAGCCACTACGTCATTCTCACGTATTTTTTATTTTTTTTTCTCAGAGCGAAATTGAACGATGACGTCATTAGTTTCTCCTCCCGGTGTTAGTTCAACGGCGTCCACGTGATCACCGTAACGCGGATGCGCTAGTTTGCGCTGCCCTGCGCGCTTATCCGTCTGTTTCTCCGCTCCCCTTCTCCTCTTTCGTCTTCTCCTCTTCCCCTCTCTCACCCGGGCCATCACCGTCCACGCTATGCGAAGCGACCTGTCCGCGTCGCGTGTCCTGTACCTCGCCCATACGAACGTCACAAGACCACGTGGTCCAACGTGGCGTGGTCTTGTGTTGCCTAGCACGGAACCGAAGTTTTGGTTTTGGTATCAGCTGATGTTTAGAATTAAGATTACACAAATAATATTCCACATTTCGCGAATCCGAAGACGTAGAGCTGTTTAGTAGTGCCTTGTGAAAGGGAATCACATGTAAGCCTAAATTTTTCGGAATTGAGCGGAGTTGCCCAGGGAACATAGGCCTAAATTTTAAATGTTTTTGAAAAAATTAATTTTTCAATTTTTACGTGTTCAGTTTTAGAAATTAATTATACACCTTTACACCAAATGTGGTAACCATACGCCAAATATTTACGTTGATATAAAATATTTTCAACACATTGTGAGGCAGTAACAAATAAAGTGAGGCAGTAACAAAGTAAAGGAGTTCAATGTTTGAATGCATTTTTCTCAGTTCCACTTTTTTGCTGCAAATTTCATACGAAGGAATCTTTTGTTTGAAGGTGAAAGTATTCTGATACCACAATCAACATGTTTCTGAACTGAAATTTACTGGGGAATCAAGCTACCTACTTTATTTTGTTTTAAGTTGAAGTCCTCAGTGATGAAAAAACTAAGTTTTCAAAAATTGACATAGAACAGATATGCATCTCATATTTTGAGGTAATAACTCTTCCTGAAATTTTTACATTTGGGTGGTTTCATTTGAAATCGAACACGCTTGTCGGGGTGGGTCTTTCGATTTTTTTGAAAAAATATATGTAATTGCCCCATTTCTGGAAAGAACAAAACCGCTTTTCAAAATTTTTTAAAAAATATTTCGCTTCACGAAAAATTATTGAGTGGAGCAGGGTGAAAATCGGTTTTTTACTCCGTGATTTTTCTACCCAGTTCTGTACGCTGGTATAAATACGGGAAGCATACAAAACTCACAGTAATTTTTTGTGCTCTTGTATGTTATTTCGACTATTTTTTAGTTGAAAGGAAAATAATTTAGTATTTTTGTTTATTGAGATAAAAAATGCCAAACATTGTCTCTTTGACAATCCGGTGACATCTTCAGAGCCTTGTAACTCATGAGTTATTATATTTGTCGCTTACCAAATACTATGCGGGTGTAGCCCTATACATGGGCTATCGACGGGCATAAGTTTAGTTTATTTTATTTTCACTGAAATTTTTATATAAAATTTGAAATTTCGTCGAAAATGAAATTTACCGATATTTTGAACCCACTTTATTAAAAAAGGCCATTTTTTATTTCGTTCAATTTTTTTATTATTGCTGCCGATCATATGAACTTTCAATTGGCTTGATGCGATTTCCCCTTTTTTGTTGTATCTTCTCTAGAAGTGATCAAAATCACTGCCACGTGACAATGCGGTGACAACTTCAGAGCCTTGTAACTCATGAGTTATTTTATTTGTCGCTTACCAAATACTATGCGGGTGTAGCCCTATACATGGAATATCGACGGGCATATGTTTAGTTTATTTTATTTTCACAGAATTTTTTATATAAAATATGAAATATCGTCGAAAATGAAATTAACCGATATTTTGAACCCACTTAATCGAAAAAGGCCATTTTTTATTTCTTTCAATTTTTTTTTATTATTGCTGCCGATAATATGAACTTTCAATTGGTTTGATGGGATTTCCCCCTTTTTTGTTGTATGTTCTCTAGAAATGATCGAAATCGCTCCCGCTTTCTCATAACGGCCAAACGCAGTTTCCGCAGGTCGGCTTCGCTGCAAAGACTAAACTGCTTATGTGTGTTCAAATGCAGCGGGTAAATTCATTTTGATGGAGAACACTCGTGCTTGGCTGCATATTGTATTTTCTAAATTTTTAATAATGGCAACTGACATTCTTTAGTCTGATAGTTAGCGGTGCAGCGGATGTTCCATTATCCGATGTCTAAAGCCAGGGCACAAAGGGCGGAGAAAGCGGAACGAGCCCTTCATGTAGCCAGACCGGGGTCATATATCTGTTTGTGCTATACACAGCTTGTAAGGCACGTACAGCACGCCCGGCCCTTCGCGCTATAGACCCATCTCCGTTACACCCAGGAAGCATCCGGCACGGGCGCCAATCCATGATGTGTCTTGTCGCGTGCGTTCAAATAACCATGTAATTGCCTGTTCTTTATTGTCAGCGTGTATATCAAAAATATGTAATATCACATGCCCCTCTTTTACAAGGAAAAGCAGTTTGCAGAACAAAAGTGAGGAAAACGGACAGAGTTTACATGAACCGAAGACAATGTTTTACAGAACACAAACACCAGTTGGCGATAAATAGACACTTTTATTAATTAACGCTAGTATATTTAGGATGCACGTGTAAAACAATATTTTGTTGTGCTTTAAATAGTCCACTTCACGAGCAACGCAATATTGGAACTTTTTGACAACGGCATCGGCTTGCCTCTGCTTAGACGATCGAGCGCGGGAGGCGAGCTGAACTTTGTACCGCAGCGGTCGGATGCAGCCGAGAAGTTCAACAGCGTGGTAAGTCGAGACGGACAGAACGAAAACTGGAGCCAAAGCGAGCGAGCGGTGAACCCGAGACGGTGGCCCTTCTGTTTGAACGAGTGTGTGCAGTTAAAAATAAAAGTGTTTGGTTTTGTTCAAGACTGATCGATATCTCTGATGCCAAGAAGCAACGATTCCCACATGCACTGAAGGCAGCGAAAGCAGTCACTTAATGTCTCTGTAGACTTTTAGTTTCTCCACTTTGTCGCACCAAGCTTAATGCAAAGATTGTACAGCCTTCTGGAATATAGAAAAGCGATTTGACGATTTTATTTTAATTGGCTACGGTAGATTTGCTTTGGCTAGGCACACATTGCTTTGGTTTGGGAATAAATAAAGGTAATGGAACATCCGCTGTACCGCTAACGATCGGACTAAGGAATTTCAGTTGCCATCATTAAAAATTAAGAAATAAACAATATGTAGCCAAGCACGAGTGTACTCAATCAAAATGAATTTACCCGCTGCATTTGAACACACAAATAAACAGTATAGTCTTTGCAGCGAAGCCGACCTGCGGAAACTGCGTTTGGCCGTTCTGAGAAAGCGGGAGCGATTTCGATCACTTCTAGAGAAGATACAACAAAAAGGGGAAAATCCCATCGAGCCAATTGAAAGTCAGATGATCGGCAGCAATAATAAAAAAAATTGAAAGAAATAAAAATGGCCTTTTTCAATAAAGTGGGTTCAAAATATCGGTTAATTTCATTTTCGACGATTTTTCACATTTTATATAAAAAAAAGTTGTGAAAATAAAATAAACTAAACTTATGCCCGTCGATATTCCATGTATAGGGCTACACCCGCATAGTATTTGGTAAGCGACAAATAAAATAACTCATGAGTTACAAGGCTCTGAAGTTGTCACCGCATTGTCACGTGGGAGTGATTTTGATCACTTCTAGAGAAGATACAACAAAAAAGGGGAAATCGCATCAAGCCAATTGAAAGTTAATATGATCGGCAGCAATAATAAAAAAATTGAACGAAATAAAAAATGGCCTTTTTTAATAAAGTGGGTTCAAAATATCGGTAAATTTCATTTTCGACGATATTTCAAATTTTATATAAAAATTTCAGTGAAAATAAAATAAACTAAACTTATGCCCGTCGATAGCCCATGAATAGGGCTACACCCGCATAGTATTTGGTAAGCGACAAATATAATGACTCATGAGTTACAAGGCTCTGAAGATGTCACCGGATTGTCAAAGAGACGATGTTTGGCATTTTTTATCTCAATAAACAAAAATACAAAATTATTTTCCTTTCAACTAAAAAATAGTCGAAGTAACATACAAGAGCACAAAAAATTACTGTGAGTTTTGTATGCTTCCCGTATGTATACCAGCGTACAGAACTGGGTAGAAAAATCACGGAGTAAAAAACCGATTTTCACCCTGCTCCACTCAATAATTTTTCGTGAAGCGAAATATTTTTTTAAAAATTTTGAAAAGCGGTTTTGTTCTTCCCAGAAATGGGGCAATTACATATATTTTTTCAAAAAAAATCGAAGGACCCACCCCGACAAGCGTGTTCGATTTCAAATGAAACCACCCATTTAAGTTATTAAAACTAGATAGGCCGAGGTCCCATATTCACCACTTTATATTCAAGCAGTCAAAACGGTGCTTACGTAATAGCTTCATTTGCATATCATAGATTTCTTAATGAAGAGTGACACATCACCTTATGCAGGTATGTAAATTTGTCCTAGAGAGCTGAAAGTTTGCACAGTACACCTACATCTGAAGCTAAATCTCCCTGCAAATTTCATTCTGATCACTTGAGTAGATGCACGTTGATTAAGGAACATTGAAATGCTTGGTAGCTGCAGGGAACAGAACAACCCAAGTGGCCTTTGGAGACCTCGATTTCGGTTACTTTTTTCAGCAAATATGCGACCGTGCAGCGAAAAATTAATTGTGAGATGTCTCGACTTCGTACTCTAGTATTTCATGTGGAAAAATCAGTTAAGCTTTTGGCGTGTCACAGCATATAAACGGGATTTCAGTAGTTTTCAGTAGGCAGGTTTTCTTTGTAAAATGAAACGGAACTGTGTCCTTCCCTTGCAGCCCCGCTCTTGGGAACCGACCATCCGGGACCCTTACCGTGGTCGGGTGGTGTGGCCCGTGCCAGAAAATGTGGAGGTGACGGTGACTCTCTTCCGGGACGCCCGCAGTACCACCTTTGAGGACAAGGACTGGAGTTTCGTTGTGGAAGACGTGAGTTTTCCCGTCTTGCTACGCCTCTGCGCAGTCACCGGGTGTTTGTGGAAGACCAAAACACGCCATATTCTCGGTTTTATTTTTTTTTGCAAGGCGGTGACACCGATTTTTTCAATATTGTGGGAAGGTTATTGTGCAAGCTAATGGGGCAATGCTTTCTTTTATTTGTTTTGAGTGCAGGAATTGCGTGTGACCATTTTCTGGGCCTAAATTAAGGTGTCATTCTTCAGGAGCATTCTATTGTTCTTGTGGCAATTTTATGGACAAACATGCGAGGGCTCTGTGGATGACCCGCCATGTATTAATTTGACACCTGTCCTTCCTACAACATTAATAGTTCAGTTCTGCTTTCTGTTCCCTCCCATAAATATCTTGGTGTTCATCTACTGTTGCAAGCGGTTATAACGAAGTCAACGGGAGTCGGAAATCACTTCGCTAGATCCGCTATTTCGTTATAACCGACTTCGGTTATAACGAAGTGCTAAAGGGAATGGGAAATCGTGATCGCTTCGCTGTAGCCGCTATTTCGTTATAACTCGGTCTCGACAGTAGCTAATAACCTCTCCCGGAACATCCATGTCGAATATGTCACTAAAAGTGCCAATCAATTACTGGGCTATCTCAAAAGAAATTTTTGGCTAACTCCTGTGTTTTAAAGCTTCTTTTATACAAAACTTCCAGTTCACTCTAGACTGGAATATGCAGCCTCTGTCTGGGACACCAGCATCACCCTTGCATCTGCTTTTGAGTCCATTCAGTATCGTTCTGCTCGTTTCATTCTTTCTAACTATCATCGCAAAGCCAGCGTCACTTCTACGAAAACATCTCTATCCTTACCTAACCTCTCTTTATGTAGAAAATTATCTCGTTTATGTCTTTTTTCACAAGATTTATCATATCAATTCCACACTTTGTGAAACATTATTTATAGAACCATCTTACATATCATCACAAACAAATCACCCGCTAAAGGTAGGCGTCCCTTATTGTAACACCTCCTCACTTAATGCCTCTTTTTTCCCCCAAACCTCAACAGATTAGATTCGCCTTACCGCATCCATAGTCACAATAACTGATGCTGTTGATTTTAAAATTGTGATAACTAATTTTCCTGTTGTTCCATAGTGATTTTCCAACTTTTTCCCTTGCATGTTGTTATACTCATATTTTTTGTGTTAAAACTCACTTTCTCTCTAATGCCTTTGGTCCCTGAGAGATAAAAAATGAAATGAAATTAAATGAACTGAAATTGAAATAGTTTGTATTTGGATGTCTACTCGAGGTGTCTTTTAAAATTTTGACTTGCAGTCGAATAAATGGTGGAAGGGGACTTCCTTGTCCAGTAGCCTTGGACATAAAAGCTAAATCCAAAAATGCTTCATTAAGTTCTCTCAAACGTTGCTTCTGTGCCCATCATGCATTATTCTCCACCGAAGCTTGTATGGAAAGAGGCTTGTCATCTCGCTCATGGACAAATCCAGGGGAAGGATTTTAAAGGGGTAAGGAAACGAAATTTCAGCGCTCATTTTCTAGCTTGAATGTGTTGCATGTTGCACCCTAACCTCAAAAACACCAGTCTTCCGTTGAAAGGCACAAGAAAACTAATTTTAAAGCTAAATAAACGATCTTCCAATGTGCACCTGGTGGATGCATGCAGAGCCTATTTGGGAGGTAGTCTAGCAACGTTGTGGAATCTGCTACGTAGTCGTGACGTAGCAGATTCCTCTGGCGCAGCGCCGCTCTTTGGCATTTCAACATTTTCCTTCTTAGCTTTCCTCCTCAACTCACAAATCGCGAATTGAACCAAACAGTCCAAGAAGACGGAAAGGGTGGACTCTCCTCTTTCTCGGACCCTCGTTTGTGCAGCCGGATGCAGCCATTTTCCCCCTAGAAGATTAGCCAGTCGCTCAAAACTCGGACAAAAGTTGCTTTCCCCACCCCGTTCAGCCCTAAGCTGACAGTGCTGTGGAAGCTACGTGCTTCTTGGGCCAGCCACGCGCTCGTCACCCCACGGGCACTTCGAACGGCTCGGTTGTAACGCGCTGACGCTATTGACACCACCACAACGCTGACAACGCCACCAAGGGCAAAGCTCATAATCCCGCCAGCCTTGCTACGTCACGAATGCGGGGAAACTTTTCTTTCTGTTTTTGTTTGCGCCGGATATCCCATGACGCATCGCGCCCTCCGTTCGCTTCTCTTCGAGCGCTCGCTCGAGTGCACCGTTGGAACGAAAAATATAGCCAATCGTTCAAAATACAAACCTGCGATTATGAATTACGGTTATTACACGTCATGCTTGACCCATTTCCGAACGAAATTTGAAAATTTCAATTTTTGTTTCAGTACCCCTTTAAGCCCTGCCAAAAAGAGTTTGCGGGTCAGAGTTCCAAACCGAAGAATGAGAAGTGGAAATACCATAGAAGTGGAAATACCATTTCACTAGCTGTTTTTCTGACAGGGAATTCATTGTCAAGATCTGTAGACAGGAGCCTGCCAAATTGATATCAGACATGCTGGCTTTCTTTTATGAATTACGGTGACAAAAGTTGACCTTTGAAAGTGGTCAAATGGGAAAACTTGACGACGCGACGCATGAGTCTTTAAACTTACCATTTAGTCGGTTTATCATTAGTGGTGTTGAAAGGCCAGTGGGTGTTTAATATTTCTTCTTCTAAGTTATGTAGTATTTAGTGACTCAACATTCCCTGGTGACCTGAAAAAAAGTGCTTACTTCATCACAAAGAAAAAAAGGTTCAGGTGATCTTTTTTTGTTGATCGGGTTCATAACGGTACAACAATATTTCTCGTATCTGATGAATGTCTAGAATACTTCTAACCAAGGTCTGGCTTTTGAAGAGCCACCCAAACTCTGTTTCACGGAGTGAGAAACCCCGTGATAAAAAAAGGAGCTTCAAGATAAGATTCTCTATTTTGGGCAACTAGACGTCTTTAGCTCCGTGGTGCTACCCTGTCTCCAGTTTCACTTGTGTGCAGCTTATGTTGAGACTTGTTTTTGAAACACAGCATGCATGTACTTTTTTCAATGTAATAATGTGGACGGTGGTTTATGTGCTGTACTATATTTTTATGTGCCCAAACACGCGCATGAATTTTATTTTACATCTCGGCATTTTGACCCTTTGTCCATACTGCAATGTGGCCACTCGTGGAATATTTTGAAAGACAAATAGGTAATTATCACGATGTTGCAATTTTCAAAATGGTTCTGGAATCGTTTAATATAGTTTTTTTAACGTCAGGATAGATCCGAAGTCTCCTGCAGAGATATAGCGTAGATGGATGGATAAATGTTAATGACTATACCCTTTGTAACGGGCGGTAGCTTGCGCTAAAAGGCAAACACATGGTTCCTCTCACCCTTCTAAGCCAATTTTCTCCCCTAACTATCACCAGGCAGTGTGGAATATCACCAGGATGTCCTTTGGGGGATCGAGTAAAAAACAAAAAAACATCACTCCCCGCCTCTTTCCCCTGGCGAGGGAGTCACCAATTTTCCTCTGGTCAAACCTTGCCGGCGTTATCCCAGCACCAGGCTCACTGGGGGACAGGGTTGAAACTTTGGGCTGGGGCCACGCAGGAGGGAGTCCCAACTTTTCTCTGTCCCGCCTGTCCCCAGCTGTACCGGTTAGCTGTGCATCATTCAGTTTTCTCTAGATAATTTCCACCAACCTTCTAATCACCTCTTTGTGACTGTAATCCTTTCCTGTTCCGTCCTTCCATCAGTCGCCAGTAAAACCCAGGGCCCCGGCCAAATCTGTTACCCTTCAGGGAGGGCAGGGCGAAGCCCCGTGCACTTAAAAAAACCAAGTGTTCTAGTGTCTCGCTCTCATTATGGCAGGCGGCACATAATATGTCTGTCTTCTGAAATTTAGCCCTTTATGCCTTTGTCATCAAAACTCCCGTTCTCACCTCAAACAGAAAGGAACTTCCCAGTGGATTGCCAAACGCATTTTCCTTTTTTATGTCCTGTTTTTATTACCTGTACATTGTTAGAGCTAATTTTTCCTGCATTCTCACCTCACACATTTTTTTTAGGGGCGAAGCTCCTTGAGGTCTAGCTTTGTCCATCCATTTATTCATCCGTCCGGTGTCCGTGCTCACATCGATTGCACTGCCTCCAAGATCGGCCCACTTTTAAGAAAAAATTGACCGCATCTCCACGTGGTGAATGATGTTGGTCGGGGCAAAGCTCTGGTGGTGCTTGTCTGCGTAGACGCTGAGCTGGCAGCATGCCGAGCCTTTTGTTCGTTTTCATCCATGTCAGAAAGAGAATGTGTGGTATGGAACGTGGTTATATACGCATTTGAGCATTTGACCGCAGCGCCCTCTCGTCTATAAACGTTGAGCCAATGCATGCAAAGTTTAACGCGATTATACACGCATTTGACCACAGCGCCCTCTCCTGTATAGACGTTGAGCGGCTACATGCAACTTTTCATCCATGACAGAAACCCCAGGTCTTGACTTAGTACCACATCTGAGAGCCCCCTACTCGTCCTGTCGCTGCGCAAACATATTTCAACATTTTTTTTTTTCATCTTTGTTTTCTTTTTTTTTTGTTTTACACAAGCACGTGAGCTCACGAGCTCGTAATTTTTTTATCATTTTTTTTCTTTTTTTTTCCCTACACGAGCACGTGAGCATGTGCTCACGTGCTCGTGAGCACGTGATCTCACGAGCAGAAGCACGAGCACCCGACGCCGGCCTACAGCAGACGGACATATGGACATGGCTAGCCCCTAAGGAGCTTCGCCCTCAAAAGAAACGTACGCCCACACGGGGTTCGAACTCAGGACCGCTTGCTTACGAGGCAGACGTCTTAACCACTACGCTAGACTCCAACATTGCATGTAGCTGCTCAACGTCTATACAGGAAAGGGCACTGCGGTAAAATGCGTATATAATCGCGTTAAACTTTGCATGCATTGCTCAACGTTTATAGACGAGAGGGCGCTACAGTCAAATGCTCCACTGCGTATATAACCACGATCCATACCACACATTCTCTTTCTGACATGGACCGTTGACTTAAAGGGACACTGACAGAGTATTTATGCTCGCCGAGGTTTTTAGTTGTACATGACATTTGAGAGCCCAACTACCCAGAACACAGTTTGCAGCTCGAAATGCGGTTTCTTTCCGCCCGAACACCGCCGATCAAGAACTGGCTGGTTCGGGTCTCGCTCCCTCTCTTTTCTGTGGTCACGGGCCGTTTTCTAAGGTTTCGATGCGACCACCAAATTTAATCAAAGTCGTTGGTCACTGAAGGCACACACTCGATGATTAAAAATAGAAAAAAATATAAAACCCATTTTTTGTGGCTTCTAAAAAGCTGCAAATACGTTGATTGAAAAAAAACAAGTCCCACGGAGAACCGGAAGCGTTCTGTGCGTGCGTCGTGTTTGTCGTATCGTAGGGCTCGCGGGGACGGCGATGGCAGCGGACGACGGGCATGGGACCTCTACTTCAGAACTGTCGGTCGCAGTACCGGCGAATTCTGTCTGCCTTTAGAAGAGAAATTTGGGACTGATCAAAAGAATTGGTATTCATCCCGTACGACACGCCCGACCACCAAGCCGATTTGCACGAAGATGTCGCCGAGCCGTCGCTCCCTTCTCGTGGCTGAAGACATCACTCGCGCAAACGTCAAGCACGAAGTGCATACTTTGAGTTGAATATGCACGCGTACGATTTCTTTATTAGGTGCCAATGTCGCCCACGCGTGGTGCTTCCCGACTTCGACCTGGGAGTGCTTTTGCTGGAGGAAAATCGGCAGCAAACTTTCCAACTTACAGTTTACCGGCTATATTATTGCTGAGGAAAGAGTTCCCCCAGTAGCTCAGTGGAAAGACGTCCGCTTCGCACGCAGCAGGACCGGGTTCAATCCCCAGTGATAGCGTACCTATTTTTTTTTTTTTCAAACATTTTGCAATGTTTACATTTCTTTTTTTTTTACAATTATCACTGAAGAAACGAACAAAAAAATAACAAACAAATGTTGTGGATGAAACGTCGCTGAACTAAATGGTATGAGATTTCGTTTTCGACACCTGCGAACTCAATGTAATCGCTTTCCACAAAATACAAGGAGCATATAAATCAGGTAGCGTCCGCTTTCCGAGGTGCCCGTAAATGTTTCACAGGAATTGCAGCCAGCCATTGGTCCCGATCCCGTTGATCTTTCGGAAACTCTGTCGCACAATGCCACTTTTTTTCGGACGCAGGACATGTGAGCCAGCTCTTCACACAACGTCTTGGGTGTATTCTTTTTAGAGCCGATCATGAAAATTCACCACGGGCACTCACTACTCACCTCCAACTCCTCAATGTACAAAACAACTCATCTTAAAGTAAAGAACAGCGAGCGGAACAAACATAACTGCAAAAGAATCGCACGGCAAACAGTTCCGCTACGCGGCCACGCATGTCGTCTGCTACACAAAGGACGAAAAAAAAAAAAAAAGCGCACGGTTGGGTGTAGCCACGTGACTTCCGCCTTTCACTCTCCCCTCTCCACTTCTCCGACCTCCATGCGCGGGTTTCGGTTTCGGTTTCGAGCAGTTGCGTCTTTTGGCTTTATTAAAAATATACGCTACTCTGTTGCAAAATATTAATTGGGTAGTCCTTTGACACCATAATAAAACGCCTGGCAAAAAATTAAAAAAAATATTTTGGGGGTGTCAGTGTCCCTTTAAGCGGTGGAGATGCGTTCCCACGGCTTCTAGCGGATCTAGGCTGATTTGCTTGAAGAACCACTGGCTCTGCATTTCACCGACCATAAAGCAGCAATAACAAAGTCGAAATGCAACCCGGAACTCAGCACTACCTATGAGCAATAAAAAAAAATCAGCACCATCAGCACTACCCATGAACAATAAAATCAGTATCATCAGCACCACCAGAGCTTCGCCCCAATCAACATCATTCACCACGTGGAGATGCGGCCTCTTTTTTCTTTGTCTTTCACTTTCTTTTTCAACCAAATAGTCTGGTCAGCCCCATCACCAAGTGTGTAGGTATTTAGATGTAAGCTTTTGGGTTCGGTGTGTCCATTTTGTGTTTGAACTTTTCATGTATAAATAGTTGAATACTTCGTGCCCACCACGTATCATCCATTTCGGTCAACCTTAGTTCAAATTTCAACTTACTAATTGCTAATCATGTCATATAACACCTGAGACTGTGGTGGAAGAAATTGAAAACTTTTTAGTAGAAGGAACAGACACAGAAAGGGACCTCTCAGGAAGGGACGTTTGAGACGTCCCTTTCTGTGTCTGTTCCTTCTACTAAAAAGTTTTCAATTTCTTCCACCACAGTCTCAGGTGTTATATGACATGATTAGCTACCACCAGCTTGCCTGCACACTCACTGTCTTTTTACTAATTGCGTCCCTGTTCTCAAGACGACCAGCCTATATCCCCCTGTACTCCCTCATTTGGTGTCTAATTATATTGTCCTCATGTCCTCTAGATCAGTGGTTCACAAATGGGGGTTCGCAGACCCTTTGGGGTCTGCGAAGGCATTCTAGGGGTCTGCAAAGCCCTGCCTCATCAGTCAAGCTCGCCAATAAAAGTTGTATTTATTCAGAGCGATAAGAAATGTTCCTATTTCTGGGAGAGTTTTCTCATGTGTATGTCAATGAGCGAAGTCTACTTCACCCTAGCCCTTAGTTATATCCATTTATTAAATCATTATTATAATTAACCTATACCTTTCCCTTCCCTTCACCACGAACGGGCTTTTCCATCACCTCCGCTGACCACAAGGGGTCCGGGAAACATCAAGGGTTGCGAACCACTGCTCTAGATATTTCCTTCCCTCATAGAGCCGACCGATTTTTTGGATTGTTTCGGTTGTGTGGAACTGTTTAAATAATCAAGTGGTCCAAAAAATTGATTTCAGCGAAAATATCAAATTTCTGCGCATATTCCCCTGTGTATTGGCCACTTTCCAGTTGCTTGATGTCAATTTTAAGTTCTCATGCAACTTCCGCTTTATGTTGTTCCCTTCTCACTTGTTTGTTGATCTGTTTGATCACGGTGCTGCTTTTTGTTGGCGCCTTTGTTTGCACAAACAGCGAAGTTGAAGTTGGCACCATTTGGCACTATTTGTAGACAATGTTTAGTCCACCAAGCTCGCTTCAGTACTAATCCTATTGGCAAAAAACCTTTGCACTTAAACACCACAAGAACGGCCGACAGCCGCTCTTCTCGCGGTCGCATTCAAAAGACACTGACCATGAGAAGAACTGAAGACCCATAAGAATGGGCTTGACAGCGGCCATGTTGGCTATAGCAGAACCGGAAAACCCGACTATAGCCTCAACCCAGCTTGTTTATTGCGAGGACGTGGTATCGAGGCTACAGGGCAAAATCGAACCAACCAAAATGGCAGTGACTAAGCTCGCGGCGAAAATCGGTCAGTGACTGTATTTGTATTTTCCTACATGGTCCTCTACAATGTCTTGTATCTTCAGGGGTTCCATCTTTTCGTTGTTAAACACAGTTACTCCAGATTTGTCACTACTAAAGCTCATGCCCAAGGTGTGCCCTTCCTCTGCACACATTCCAGCTAGTTCCTGTAACATATCCTGTTATCTGACATGAGTACTATGTCGTCCGCATACATCAGTCCTGGTATTACCTGTACTAGATTTCTCCCTCCTTTAATGTAACTTGTATCAAAACCTAAGTTGCTCTGCTCTAATTACTTTTTCATTTCACTGAGATATATCATGAAGAGTAAACGTGACAGTGGACAGCCCTGCCTGAGCCTTCTTTTTATAGCTGCGAGTTGTGTAGTTTCTGCTTCCCATGTTATAACTACCTTATTGTCCGTGTATTTCGCTATTTTATTTTTTTACTTTGGTCTTGAAAATTAAGTTCCGTATTGCACACAGTTAAAATCGCTTTAAGTGTATTGAAATTTTAGACAAATTTGCCGTTGAAGCATTCATTTGGAGCAGATTCAAAGCCTTTAGCTGTCAGGACTGAAAATTTGTCAAACTAGGTTTTCTCAAGGTGCACGCCTGCTTCTGATCGAGATGAGTGTAACATTACCTTTGTTGTGTTACGCTCATCTCATGGAAAGGAGCCCTAAAGCACATTCTGTGTTAGCAACATTTTAGTCGTTCATCTAAAGGCCCGTTTACTCACTCTTACGAGCGTTTGCTTAGGACCGAACTGTTGCGATCTCTTACCACGAGAAAACACACTGCCACGCTGGCATCATCTATGAGGTGACCCTGGAACTGCATTTCACTGGAACAAAGGTTTTACTGTATTTGCGAGATCAAATGTATGTACCATTTGTGAGAAATGGTTGTTTATAACATTTTCAAAAGTTTTTTGAGCTAAAAAATAAAAGAATGACACGCGAAAAAAAATAGAAAATATACGGAAACCAAAAGTGTTCTACGGAATAGACGGCCAATGTGTTCTCTTGTCGTGAGAGAGAGTCCAAGAGGTTATTTATGGCACTCCGTCGAAAGGACTCGCAAGTGTGCGAAGTGGCCTTTGAAGCAGATTTAAAGCCTTTAGCAGACGTGCCGAATATTTATACTGATCGAGTTTTCTCAGGGTGCATGTCTTTTACCGATTGAGATTATGTTATGTTACACTCTTTTTCGTGGAAAGGACCCCCTTAACACACTCCGCATTAATAGCGGTCTAACCGTTCATCCGCAACCTTCGTAGGACTTGACGTGCAACCTCGTTGCGCGACCCGCGTTGCGCAGATCTCTCCGCTGGGCAAGCGCCGGCACGTGGCAGTGGGCATTGTGAACGTGTCTGAGTTTGCCCGGGCGGAGGAGCCCAGCCAGATGGAGCTGGTGGTCAAGATGAAGCCCCTGTCGCCCAAGTGCCTCGAGGCCCAGCTGGCCCTCACCCTGTCCTGCAGCCTCATCAGGGAGGGGAAGGCCACGTGAGTACTGCCGTACACCCTCTTGATGCAGAACGTGTTTTATGAGTTGTTTTTTTTTCGAGAGAATTGTCATCGACGAGTGTTGTGACCGAGCGTCATGGACGAGCGGCACGCTGGGAGCGTTACATGATGATAAGGTTATATATGAAGCTTACAAAGGCCCTCGTAAGGTCAACTAAGAGGCCCCAGTGGGACTTGAGCTCGGGTCGGGCGGTGGCAGTCAAATACTGTAGCCACTGAGCTAGCTGCCTGGCACAGCTACCGTAATATCCTGACAGATAGCCCACCAAAAATAAGAAGTAAACTAACTTTCAATGTGACAAAAAAAAAAAAAAGTTGGTTCTGTGACCTGCGAGACACGCGCTTGTAGGAAGGGGCGATGAACCAAAGACAACTGTCCTTCCCAGCGAGCTATGTTCGCTCATCTCCCATCGTGGCTAAGTGACACCATTTCTGCCGAGGTCATGATTGGCCAGGGCCCGGTAACTACTAGAAGTTGGCTATCTTTTTGTGTTTTTTTGAGAAATAGCAAATCGTACCAAAAACAGGGGGCGGGTTAACTTTCGGAAAAGGGGGATCTCTCGGAATATTGCGGTCCTCTGGTAGAGTAAAGATTTTATTTGCATGAAAACGTCCCAGCGAGAGGAGCACATTTTTAATGTTGAAAATAATAAAGTAATAAATAAGATGAATAAGATAAAAAATAAAATAACAGAAAGAAAGTAAAAAAATATATATTTATATTCTAGAAAGAATGAAAAACTAGCACAAGTGACACAGGGAGCGTGGTTTGTACGGGACACATTCTGTTGTGTCCAATCTTTGTGAGTATGATCGAGCCCGTAAAAGTTTCACGTTTACAAACACGAGCCGTCATTTGCCTCCCGAGAGACTTCCGGTCTCTCGGTTTCGGCCGGCCTGTCTGAGCTCGTTTATTCCAAACGGCGAAGTTGGAGATCTACCAGCGTCCTGCTGTGCTATTCAACACACAAGAGGCGATAGGTCATCTGACTGGAGTATTAAAGAAATCTTCGAGAAATCTCTCGGTAACCGATCCTTCAGCGAAGCACTCGGACAATTGGCGATTAAATGTTTCACGGACATTGCCAGGGGCAGTGCTGTAGCGGGGATTGTTTGTCCTCTTATTTGACCGGAAGTTGGCGGGGACGCAAGATGCAAGGGCGTCTCCAAGCGACACTTCCGTGAAAAGGTTGCATAGTCATCGAGAGCTTAGGAAGCGTAGGGTGCGGCGAGTCTTGAGCATCTTGTTGTTGCCCCGCAGCCAATGGGATTGCGACGTTACCCGATAAGAACGCGAAGGAATGAATCGCGAAGCAAGAAGTGTGGTTTCTGAACTTGTCTGTGACCGTAGTGTAGGGTACGCCAGTGGCCTTTTGTTGCAACTCCGCTTCTAATCCAAAATGAATCTTGGGGCATTAATATTGCGCAAATTTTTTTGTTTTTGTTCTCGGTTTCCGTAACAGTTAACTAAAATAAATGTATGGGAGGTGTTCATCAGTGTTTAGTGTCCCTTTCGTGTTTCGTACAATATATAAAGGTTAACTGTTGATACAAAAAAGGCTGGCTAGGTGGTGCAAACCGCCACCCCATTTCAAAGGTTCAGCCGTACGCACCCGTCCATACGGTCTATCACATAAATTCTCAAACAGGTTCCTAGGAACGCTCTTTGGAGTGCTTACGGGTTCCCCGAGCTCCCGAGCGGTCTCGGCCATCCCCGCCCCGAAGTGGAG
Source organism: Ixodes ricinus (assembly GCA_037355805.1). Classification (NCBI taxonomy): domain Eukaryota; kingdom Metazoa; phylum Arthropoda; class Arachnida; order Ixodida; family Ixodidae; genus Ixodes; species Ixodes ricinus. The sequence continues at coordinate 21,759 of JAZHYW010060014.1, read as the reverse complement.
CGTTTCTCCGGCTTATGCATTCTTTTAGCGGATCTGAGCCACCCATTGGTGCATAACTATAGTCCGTTGCAACCTAAGAACGAAGGGCGAGGGTAAGACGGGCCGGGGAAGAGGAAGCAGACGGAACGCTGGAGAAGAGAGGGGAAACCTCCTTCTCTCTTTAGCGTTCCGTCCGCTTCCTCCTCCACGGCCCGTCTTACCCTCGCCCTTCGTTCTTAGGTTGCAACGGACCATAAGAGCCAAACATCCCCCCCCCCCCCCAGGTACGCACAATAATATTTATGTGATTGGTCGTCTCGTTTACCGCTTTATTTGCGTCCACTCCGGGACCGGTAGGGGTTTTTCGGTTGATAATTGGGGTAGGCCCTCGAGGTAGGAAATTTCGATGACGCTCAGTCTATTGCGGGGATGGCAAAGGCGGGAGGAAAACCTGGTTAATGCGCCGGCGTCGGGGTTCCCGAGTCATCAAACGAGAAAGAGGGCGACGGAAAGACGGCAAAAGAAAGCAGACGATAGGTTTGGCGCGTTCGTTTTTCCAACACGAGTTGAAATTTTTTGAGTGCTCGTCGGCTTTATTTATTTTTATATGACGCGCGATGTTGACGCTTCCCGCAAAGTAAGTTCGAAAAGAACTAGATAGAGACTTACGGGCGATATTTTGCACCTCGTTCGCATACATCGGCCGTCGCCGGTGATACGGGCCTGTCGGGGCTGCCCACCGGGACCGCCGACATCCGCATCTGTGCCCCGCTGTTCCCAAGCAGCCCGAATGCGTGGGACCTTTTCCTTTAGAAAGAAAAAATTGGTGTATTGAAAACACGACGAGGTTAGCCGAGCTTTACGATGCTCAGTCAACCTCTCGCGACTTGCAACGCTCGCCGAAACTCGAGACACTCGCTCGCAGGGACGAAGACATGCAGAGCATAGCGAGCCTGCTTAGCGCGGCTCCGTTGGCCGCGCCCGACGTGGGCAACCTGGACGACTTCGAAGAGGACGCCGAGACGTCGCTGCAGTTGGCTCGGCTGGCGGCACACTGCTCGGAGCTGCTCCAGGGAGAGGAGGAGGCGGAGCCAGGGGCAGTGGAGGAGGAGAGGAAGAAGGCGATGAAGCGGCAGAGGTCACCCCCGTTGCGGTGGAGGAGGAGGAGGAGGAGATGCCGCCCGAACCACCCGAGGACCCCGAGAGCAAGTCCCGGCGGACCGCCGACGCGGAACAGGTGGGTGGGGAGGGTGGCTCGCGTCGGCGGCAAACACTTTACGACGGGAATACGTCGTTCTCTGCTCGTTTGCTTTAGACGGTGTGCCGAGAGTGCAAAATATTCTCCCGACAGTCTGGAAACGCCGAAAGTGCACATGCGTCGTGCTGTTGCCACGTGCGAGTTAAGGATGCACCGGAAGCTCCTGCCGCACCCTCATTATTGCCAGTCAGTGTTCCTCCACAGTGTGCAAATAGTTCAGCACTAAGGTGTGCGTCATCCTGACGTTCACAGGAATCGTTGTATACTGCTCACCCGCGAGAACGACGAGACGGGCCTGACGCAGAAAAAATGCACCTTTATCCGAGCGGGCACAGAAATCGAGTGCTACCCCTTTGCGCGGGGTGTGGGCCGTGCCATCTTTCTCTTCTACGCGTCTACACGGCGCATAACTCATCAATTTGATGAGATAAAACCAATTTTGACCTTCTCAATTATTTGGAATGTGTGTACAAAAGCACACTTATTTGAATTTTTTCGCCAAAAAAATTGTGTTGCACCATTTTACGTTTAAAATACAAACACACTCACCTGGCAACAAAAGAATTATATGTACCCGATCCTGCTGACTAAGACAAGCGAGCACAAAATGTGTCCCGCACAAACCACACTTCGGGTGTTGTTCGTGCTAAATTTTTATTTATTTTTATATATTTCTTTACTTTATTATCCTATTTCTTTTATTTCTTATTAATCGTATGTCTCGTCTATTTTTTTATTTTTTTTGTTTATTTTTTATTTTCATCTACAATCAGTTGCTGTATTTACCCGAGTTCAACAGAGTGGCTAATGAAAGAGCACTATTTGCCGGGATGTGACGGCGGTCACCGTGTCACCTTGTGCTGCCCGTCCAGGAGCCCACGGAAGACCTGCTCACCTGGTGCCAGAGGGTGACTGCTGGCTACGGTGGCCTGAAGGTGACCAACCTGACGACCTCTTGGCGCAACGGCATGGCTTTCTGCGCCCTGCTGCACAGCTTCCACCCCCAGCTGGTGGACATGGACTCGCTCTCCCCGCACGACATTGCTGGAAACTGCAAGAAGGTGGGGCACTCCTGCCCTTTCCCTGGCATTTTAAACTTTTTTTCTTTTATTTCGGTGAAAAAGTTTGTTAGCAAGAAAGAAAATGTTACCTTTTAACATGATACGAATAACAGCTACAAAAATGGGAACCACGAAAGGAACTCTTCCAACAGACCTTGTCCCGTCGCAGGTATTCCTTTCGTGGTTCTTGTTGTTTGTAGCTGTTATTCCTGTCATGTTAAAATGTTACCAACTCCCCCAGTTCGACACTCTTATCCGGTTTGAAAGAATTTTGTCTCACTTACTGAGACTGCTTTTACCGAAATAAATGATGCAGGTACCCACAATCTCAAATTTTGATTTTAAGACTATCATTTTTAGGTGGGTATCGGCTCGGAGAAATTTTGTTTTTCTCTCGTATCTTTTGATCCAGGTGATGTCACGTGCTCGAACTATCACATTCTATCCCTACCACTAGCACAGAGTTTCAGATACCTGCGATGCATATTTTAATTATGCGGGCCGAAAAACCAAATTTTATTTTCTTGATTGAACCCGGTAGTGACGTTAGCAAGCGTGGCTAACTTCCTGGGGTGTCTCTCACAGGCGTTTGACGCCGCGTCCCAGCTGGGGGTGCCGCGGCTGCTTGACCCCGCGGACATGGTGCTGCTGACAGTGCCGGACAAACTAGTGGTGGCTACTTACTTGCACCAGCTGCGCAGCCACCTGACGGGCAGGCACGCCACGCAGTGCCCCGCCCCGCCACCCGTAGTGCCGCCCGCGGCTCCCGCGCCGGTTGAGACGGCTCCAAACGACAGGCCGGAAAGCCCCGTCCCGTGAGTATGACCTCGACCTGGCATATGCGACGCTTGCGAGCGTAGATATTCACTCTAAGAGACCATGAAACACGAGTGTTTCGGTCTCATTGAATGAGCGAACTACGAAGCACTTGTGCATCATAGTACTGTGAAACACTTGGGTTTCATGTGTTTGTCTTTTTGACTGCTGTTTTTCATGATGTTCAATGATCACAAACTAGCTTAACTTACCAGCCTGTGTTGTGGTCATCATGGTACAAACATTCATCAAACGGGACCACCATGCACTAACAATATTATTTTGATTTATTTTTCCTCAAATACATGATGGATGGAGGTAGAAAAAAAGAATGGTGCGACTTAACGAGTCCTTGGTCTCTTCGTATAAGAGGCAGCAGTGGCGGTATTACTCGGAAGTATTAATGCGAATAGCATTCTTTGGATACTTCACGCACTTTTCGTCTATGTATCTATCTGGCTATCTAACCTCTTACGCCGCGGGTCGATAAATAAATAAAAAAGACCGGCGCCGGCTGGGATTCGAACCGTTGACCCTTTGATCAGCAGGCAGACGCGCTAACCACAGAGCTATGAAGGCAGTCATTCAACGCATTCTAAACGGTTGTTTATATCTTTACCATAGGACGCGCTTTACAGCGCTGTCACAGCTACCGGTGCGCGCGCGTTCCATCTCCCTCACCTCTGCACGCCGCTGCTCACCCTCTCCCGCGCTCGGGAGAGGGTGATGTAGCGGCCGTGCTCAGCCTCACGAGAGCGGAATGAGCCCTCGTGCATGGAACGCGCGCGACCGGTAGCTGTGACAGCGCTGTAAAGCGCGTCCTATGGTAAAGATATAAACAACCGTTTAGAGTACCGTTGGTTGAGACTAGCTGAGACGCCAGAAAGTCTGGTCGGTACCATTTTGAGTGTTTGTGCGTATGGCGCGTGCTTTGCTCGCCTTCCTAAGTGACACAAACGCACGTGCTGGGCTGCGGAGATCGTGCGCAGGGCTGTGAAAGTGTCAACAAATTTAGAATCGCCTCAAGAGTGGGCTGGCGTATCTAGAGTGTGCCGGCCACCTGACGAACGCGCATAACTCCGCACCGTTTGATGCTATTCGCATTAACGTAGATAATCATTCCCAAAGGATGGGTTCTGCTGATTTTTGAAACTAGCAAACACAACAACGAAAAGGAATAATTTAACAATTTGAAGGTAGTATCAAGAAAGATCAACAATTTCAGATTTAGTATCGATGCAATAAAAGCTAAACATTTGACAGCACACAGGCACAGCATCATTTGGTGCTGTGAAATATGACTGCATTTTGCTAGGCAGACATAGATTTTCAGTAGAGGTACAAAACATTTACTCGGGAGTAAGGTTGATGAAGTTTTTGGAACATCGCTAAAGTGATAGACATCACCAAACATATTAGAGGACTGGTAGAGAAAACTGTAAAGAGGAAAGGGCACGAGTGCAATCATGCTTAGGCTTCGTATCTTTGTATCTTGGGGGGGGGGAACTAGGTTCAGTTTTTTTAATTATAGATGCCCAATATGAAGGATTACTCCATTGCCGTGATCTCACATCACATATTCATTATTCATATTCACTAGGGTTGTGCAGATATCTGAATTTTCATAAAGTCGTTTTGAATAATACGCTATTCGATATTCGCTTCAAGTTGAACTGCAATATTCATACTATTCGAAGTGTTTATTACAGCAGGTTAGCCCCTTCGAGTGCACTTCTCACCGATCACCTGTGCACTGCGGGAAAGCGATACCCGCGGAGCTCACGAGTGTTGCTTCCCCACAGTGCACAGGTGCTCGGTGAGAAGCGCACTCAACAGGGCAACCCTTCTCAATAATCACAAGATTATCTGTTATGCAGCGTTGTCCTGACAACACGCGTTCATGTTTCTGCTTAATTTTTTTGTTAAATCCGAATTTTAGGAAAGGCTATTTGCATATAGTAAGAAGATTGATAAATCCGCTGGATTAGGATAGCTGTGTCGATTTGTTGTTTACATGCCACAGTTCGTAACTATAGCTCATAAGTGGACAAATCATCTGAATCTTCATTTAAACATGGTGCACGGTAGTGAATGGCTTGGAGAAACTATTTGATATTCTATTCGAAAATATTCAGCCAGGACCACTATTCGCTTCAAATTGCCTTCGAGCTCAAAACCCCCTATTCGCACATGACTTACATTCACCAGGGTGTCTACCAACCTGGAAAAATTGGAATTGTCAGGGAATTTCAAAGCGTCTGGAAAAGTCAGGGAATTGTCAGGAAAATCGTCAAAAAGTTGACTAAGGGAAAATGTGTGATGTGGGCGGCACTGTGTCATGCAACGGAGCTGGAAGGTGTGGCGTGTGGTAGCGTTGATGGCCTTTGCACTGAGTGACATGTGCCCAAGGCCTCACTAGGTAGTGTAAGCCACCACCCAATTCACTGGATTAAACGGGAACAGTCCAAGCAGCCGCTGCACCCCCATCCTCTGCATTTTCTTCTTTTGTAAGGGTCAGTGAATTTAATCGAAATATTCTGGGAAAACCTGGAAAAGTATGGGAATTTGAGAGAGGCATTTCAGTAGACACCCTGATTCAAGTTCCCAAGCGAGTTTTGCGAGTTTCTCCTAATTTCCTTGTTAATCAGATCGTCTCAATTAGCCTCATGACCCACGTACAACACTTTTATAACACCTTTGGTGCACTGAATATTGACGTTTGTAACTCAAATAATGTAGATGGGTGGGCTGGTTGGTTTATTCTTAAAGTGCAACGACAAGGACAAAGTAAAAGAAAGCTGACAAACAACAGCACTGACTTACAACTAAACCTCACTGGTACTGACATCGAGTATAAATACTATCTGTGTCACAACCAGACAAGCCACGGAAATAAAACTTGTAAGGTATTCTTTTGTGGCTTGTCTGGTTGTGAGTGTGTGCTATTTGTCAGCCTTCGATTAATCCATCCTTGTCTTTGCATTGTTTGTGCTTTTAACCGAAATTGTTTAGCATTTAGCTTGTTTCTGTCTAATTTGTAATCTCGCTGCTTGTGTATCATTACTAGGGTTCGGAGTTTTCGGTTTAAACCGATAAAAGTACACCGTATCCATTTTAGGAAATTCGGTTTTAGCCGAAAAAGGTGAGTTTGTAGGTTTGACGTTTTCGGTTCAAACGGATAATAACTGATAAAAGTATGTTTAATCTGTTTTCTAAAATTCAGTTTTAACCGAAAAAGGTCACTTTTTTAGGGCTGCGTCGAGGTGGGTGGGGGAGGGGGGAGAGACAGAGGGAGAGGGCTTTACAAGGTTCGACATTGTGTGACGTCTTCGTGATTGCCCTCTTCGAAGGTTCAACATGCAGCAAAAGAGGTCTTGGATTGGCCTTCGCGGGACATCTGTGTCCCTCCTGTGATCAAGTGTGTCAAGTTCCCAGTCCTAAAAAAAAGTTCAGATGTGGGCTAGTATAAGGTTTTTCGCTTCATGTACTTCAGAGGACATCGAGGAGAGCCGTTAATACCTTTCTTAACACCCTCTCTCAAACTTCTCTGCAATTAAAAACGTAAATACAATTAGTTTTTTTTTTTAATCATTCCGCTGGTTTTTGTACGGTCATCACCTCAGACGGTCATGTTGTCAGAATGGGAAGGAGAAAGAAACACGCTGAAGATTATGCCCGCGAATTCCGCGATTTTGATTTGTGCCCTGACGGAAGTTGTAGCGAACACCACGTATGTATATGTGCCGTTATCTCTTGTGTGATCACAAATATCACAGCTACAAGAATCATCTGATCCAGTGCCCGATGGTGTTTCTTCTATATTCACAGAAATGAACGGTAAGTTTTTGGGGAATAAATATACACCGAAAATGGAATTTTAAATTAAACACCGAAAAAAGTATGCCGAATTTTGAAAGAATAAAAACCGAAGACGCAGAACCCTAGTCATTACTGAGGCATTGGCTGTTCGTGAGTACAGAAACCAACTAATTAACTAATTAATTAAGCTGCCACAGTCAACTTCAATCCAATTCTTACAGGGAGCGCCCAGCGTCTCCGGTGAAACCGGCCGAAACTCTTGTCAAACCAAAGAGGGCAGACGAACCACCTCCGACCGTTCCAGCAGCGCCCCTGATGACACGCCAGCAACTCATGAACCCGTTCGACTCGGACGAAGAGGACTCACCCGACACCAAGTCACGTGAGTGTGGCGTCCGCCCCAGCTTCACCAAACATTTTTATGGGGAACTTGCGAGCGAGTGTAAAGTAAATTACATGGATTGGACGTTCTCGGTTCAGACGAGCGTGGCTCGGCACCAAGGTGCTTTTAGCTGGTAGATTTGTTGCGCAGAGATTTTAGGATACGGCGTCGCCGAAACTAGAGGCTCGAAATTGCAAGGTCGGCTTTCGCCCAGGGGTTGGGACAGTCGACCTTAAGATGCGTCCTTACCGTAAACCCGATTTTTTTTTCAAGGCAGTGTTACGCATCTTGGGGAGAGAGTTCAGACTTCTTAGTTAGAAATGCCATATTATTGTGTCACTTTGACACGGTGTAGGAAGTTTTAGAAACCTTCCAGGTGCTTGAATTGCATGAACCGGGAGGTTTCTGGTAGAGAGTCTAGAGTTAAGGGAGGGAGCAACTCAATTCATTGAGAGTGTTAGCAATTTAATGGCAGACACCTCGTGGGTAAATTGGTCGCAAGCTTGCATGCATTGCGTTGTTGCGTGGCGAGGGGGAAAGCGGGTGGAGAGGCGAAGACGCTTTGGACGATTGAGCGACGGAGCCAATGGAACGTTGGATACGCATTGCCTGCGGTGGAAAGGGATTTTGTTGTAGTTTTGACACTGAACACAAAGCTTACGCAAATGTTTTTGCAAATGGAGCGTCGTTTGAAAACTGTCCTTTTCGTTGCTGTGGAGGAAGGCATTGCCGCCGTTGACGCTAAGAATGCTATCCGCCCGTACCTGCTCACACGCTGGCAGCAGAAAAGAACTGATTTTGAACGACGCTTCTCCGTCGAGCTGATGAACTGATGAATCTAAAAGCGTTGATTGGAACTGATTCTCTAATGCCTTCAGCACTGTTGGCCATCTCGATCACAACTTGTTTCGTTCCATAAAAGCTTCGAGCGCAAGCTCTGCAAAAAGTCTCGTTACAGTTGTCTTCGTACTCGAAGAGAAACTTAAAAAGAACAATACACCGTCACATTCTCTGCCTCGGGCACCAGTGAATACCGCCGTTTGCTCGGCTGTCGTGGAGGGGACGGACGAGTGAAGGGGCTTTTTTTGGCAGGCGGGGAGGCAGTTTCGGAGGCCCGGCCTCACAGCGAGAGTCGAGATGAGCCTCCGAAGAGGTCGCTTCGGGCCACGCAGTCGGAAGGTCCTGTCACCAGGGTCATCGACCTCTCCCCCACCCGCGAGGGCGGGCTGCCCCGGGAGGCTAACTCTCTGCCCGACGGATTCCCAAGTGCCCTCGTAGACCCCAAAAAGGTGGGCAAAGAGGGTCTTCTTTTTTACGATTTTTTCTAGCTAATGTTACCTGCAGTAACAACGGTGTCATAGGTGGAAAGCCTGCACCTTCGACGCCAGAGCCGCCCGCCGAAAACAGAAAGAGAGAATGACGGGACGTGGCGGAAAGACGATGGAAGGGTGATGGCGCCCTCGGAGATCCGCGGGCAAAATTCTCCTCGATTCCTTGTTTGCTCTTTGCAAAGAAAAACATTTTTTTTATTTATTCGGAATACCCCTAAAGGCCCTCCAGGAGGGTATTACATGGGGGAAAGGTGGGAGGGAGAGGACTTCCACTTGGAATGTACCCCCTTTCCCAGTCCCTCAATGCATCCTCGTAATCCCACTAGAAGAAAAAAGTAAGCAGCTGGTAATCTTTTGTTTTGTTTCTAACACAAAATAAAAAAATTGACCGCATCTCCACGTGGTAAATGATGTTGATTGGGGCGAAGCTCATGGTGGTGCTTGTCTGCGTAGATGCTGAGCCGCAGCATGCCGAGCCTTTCGTTCGTTTTCATCCATGTCAGAAAGAGAATGTGCGGTATGGAACGTGGTTATATACGCATTTGAGCATTTGACCGCAGCGCCCTCTTGTCTATAAACGTTGAGCCAATACAGTCTAAGCTCATTACAACGGACCTGGTTACGACAGACATTGGACATAACAGACCGATTTGTGAAGTTCGGTTGGTTTTCCTCTATGTACCATTGACTCAACTTCATATCTGCATACAACATACCCCTTTAACAGCACAGCAAAATCTTGGTTAAAATCAAGCTCTGTTATAACGAGCTTAGACTGTACATGCAAGTTTAACGCGATTATATACGCATTTGGCCGCAGCGCCCTCTCCTGTATAGACGTTGAGCGGCTACATGCAACGTTTCATCCATGACAGCTCTTGAGTTACTACTACATCTCAGAGCCCCCTACTTGTCCTGCGGTCGTGGCCGAGTGGTTAAGGCGATGGATTAGAAATCTATTGAGGTCTTCCCGCACAAGATTCAAATCCTGTCGACGCGCTAAACAAATTTGCATAAATTTTTTCATCTTTTTTTTCATTTTATTTTTTTTATTTTTTGCCTTACAGGAGCAGGTTGGCTCATGTGCTTGTGATTTTTTGCATCATTTCCTTATCATTTTTTTTTTTCGTTTTTTTTTTTTTTTGCTTTACACGAGCATTACGTGAGCTCACGAGCAGGAGCACGAGCACCGCTGCCGACCTACCGACGGACCTACGGACATGGCTAGCCCCTAAGGAGCTTCGCCCCTAAAAATGAGAGATGTGGTTCCCCTTACGACACCTGTGTGGCGCTGTCCTCAAGATGCTTTCCTTCTTGCCTAGCGCTCCTCCTTTCTCTTTTACCGCAACGTGGCTGTCTATTGTTTGGCACCAAAGGCACAGGCTTTCTCCCATATAGGAGGTTATGGTAGTGAGTATCAAGCATACACCCTTGTCTCAATAAGTGCCCATTTGCTACTTTTTAAATTTCTGAAAAATAAGCGAAAGACATATCAAGTGGCCACCTCAGACTCTCGAGCTAACCGAGGTATTCCCCTACGTCAGCCAGCTGCTTCGAACATGCCGGCGCAAAGCGGTGAAGCTTGAGATGTGCACGCCCATGCGAGGTGGTGAAGCTTGATGCGAGCAAGCTGGTGCAAAGCGGTGAAACCCACCCTAGGATCTGCCTTTTTTATTTTTTTTTTGCATTTTTGCTTTTGAAACTTAACAAGCTCCTTTTTCCAGTTTTTCAAGATTATCTTTAAATTTTGGGTGGAGACTTGCTCGGTATTTTGCGGTATGTCACTTTTGTGTTGATAGGTTTGTCACAAGGCATTTTACGAGTGCCCGTTTAAAATTACTGAGATATTTACGACCAAATTAATTAGAAAATGTGTTTAGGCAGGGATGCTTGACAATTCCACTGCATTTCATGACGTGAGCCAAGAGTTAAAAGATAGAGTACAGGTAAACGTTGCCTTTGTCTTCTGTTATTGTTAAAGTTGTTTTTAAAAAAATTTAATTAACAGTAGTAGTAAAGCTGCTTTCGGGTGGACATTGATTTCATAAACCTAATTCTTTCAAAGTAAGAACGGCATATGGGGGTCTCATGGTTTTGCCTAAATAAATACCACGATGGCACACAGTAGTTTCATTGGATGCCTGAAGTATGTTTCGTGAAACCACTTTTGGTAGGAAAATAATATGCATGTGGAGATTCTGAAAACTGACACTCATAGTGTTGACACTGTTAACATTGTACTAAGACACTAGCACTCCAGGCTAGCAGAAAATAGGAAGAAGACCGAAAAAATTACACCATCTTCCCGAGGGGAACCATGGGGTGATGCGGAGCATCGTGTTGGTTCCGAGGAAAGAGTCAGTTGCGTGCTGACGTCGAGAGATGGCGCCACCGACTGCCCTAGCGTTACCCCCTACGCGAGCCTTCGTCCCGGCTCGCGGCAGAGAAACTTGAAACGCTCGCCGCTCGCCATTTTTTTTTTTCACACTTGAAGGAGAGGAGACTAGAGGAGGAGAGTTGCGTGTGCACGTGCGGTGTGAGTAGAAGCGAATGCACGCACAGTGCACGCAGCTGGTAGAGAGAGAGAGCGGAGAGAGTAACGCGCAGCTGTTGGAGAGAGGGAAGGAGGAGAGTTGCGCATGCCTAGTGTGAGTGCGGACTACAAGGCCGCGGGACATAGACCCGAGCAAGAGATGCTCCGCATCTAAAAGGATGCCAGAAGGAAGTAGCTATAGTGAAATTTTCAATTTGTTTCTTTCATCTTTCTTATGCCAGAATTAAAAAAAAAAAAGGTTTTCTGTGTTATTGGTTGTTTTAATATTTTATGAAAACAACAATCAAGTACTGCATACACTGTATTGCAAAAGCGAAACACTGTTGTATAAAATCTCATATCAAAACTGAATCTAAGCATGGGCGCACTGTGTTGCGACTATTTCAGTACTGTTGCATGAAACCTTGTATGAAAATCAAGAGCAGATGCACCCGCAGTGTGTTGCAAATATACTATTGCGTGACATCTTGTAAGAATGCAAAAATAAGTTTGTATGTGCAGTGTATTACTGTAGTGCAACGCTATCACTGCAATACTACACACATGCCTAGTGTGTTGCAATAGTGCTACAATACCATTGCGTGAGAACAAAGAATAGAAGCATGCACAGTGTCTTGCAACTATACCGGTATCGATAAGACAGAATACTTCATCCTCACTTCATTTCTCACATGCAAAGTGATATTATCAAAAATTAATTTTTTTCGCTGCACCGCTCAGTGCTGGAATGAGCTAACAGAAAATGTAATCCCCCCCCAGAAGAAAAAAAGAAACTCAATTTTTTTAAATCTTTTAATTCATATATATTATATTTTTGTGTATTTTTGATTTAGTGCATAAGCATGTGCTATAGTGTTGACTGTTTTTCAAATTTTGCGTTCACCGTAGGCAATGCGTGCTTTCTTTGATGTGTTGTGGCGTCATTTACTTGTTTGCCCCTCCCTCACTATAATGCCCTCACAGGTGCTGTGGGGCACATGATATAATAAATATCAGTAGCCGCAAGTGTGTTGCAACTATCTCAGCACTGTTGAATGAAACCTTGTATGACGAGCAGTTACACGCAGTGTGTTGCAACTATTGCAACACTCTAGTCGGCATTTGGCAAGAATGCAAAAAGTTTGTATTCACAGTGTGTTACGATAGTGCAGAAATCATGAAATAGCTGCAATGAAATCTTGCGTGAAAATGAAGAGGAGGCACACACGCAGTATGTTGCAATAGTGTCGTAATGGATGCAATACTATTGTGTTAAAACAAGGAGTAGGCCTATGCCTTGTGCATTGGAACAGTGTCACAAGAGATGCAACTTCATTACATGAAAATAAAGAGTGCATTCATGCACAGTGTGTTGCAATAGATGCAACACCGCTGGGTGAAAACAAATAGTAGGCACATGCAGCATGTTGCAATAGTGTCGCAATCGACGCAACACCATTGCGCAAAAACTTTGAGTAGATGCATGCGCAGAGTCTCGTGACTGTCGCATTAGCTGCAAGTGCGTTGCAGAGCGTTCACCTTTGTCGCAGCGCCCCGTGAGTCGGCTGGCGGAGCTGCAAGAGCGTGCCCGCAAGCTGCTGGAGGAGGCGCGAAAGCCCGCCTCGGCCTACGACCCCGCGAGTCCAGGCGGCCGGGGCGCGAAGGAGAGCCCACCCAAAGAGACGGAGGAGGAGCGCCGCCACCAGGAACAGCTGAGGGAGCGCGCCAGGCGCATGATCGCCCAGGCACGGCAGGGGGCGGCTGCAGGACACAGGGCCAGCTCCCACGACTCGCTCAACAACAACAACAACAACGAGAACAACGCGGGCTGCCGGCGCCTGGCCGCAGATGGCGGGCTGAGGCCTTCCGCAGGTGCGCCCGTCTAGGGTTACCCCCGCCAAGCGACCTCTCGTCCCGCTCTACAGTCGCCGACAGCTTAACCCCTTGATGGTCAATTTTTTTTCCTGTTTCCAAAGGAATAGTGTAAAGAAAGGGTCAATGTGAAAATCTTTTCTTAATTTTCTAGCAGGAGCACGTACAGTGCTTGCAGCCTGTTCAGGTTTAGAATCACCAGGTGGAAACATTGTTGCCTTTGTTCCATTCGGTTTAATTTAGGCGCTCCCGCAACGTTCCGGTGGTTCCAGATTCTGAACCGGAGGTACAGTCTAAGCTCGTTTTAACAGACCTTGATCTTAACCAAGATTTTGGTCTGTTATAAAAGGAGTACGTTGAATGCAGAAATGAAGTTGAGTCAATGGTACATAGAGGAAAACCAACCGAACTTCACAAATCGGTCTGTTATATCCAAATGTCTGTCGTAACCAGGTCTGTTGTAATGAGCTTAGACTGTACTGTACAGAACTTCTCCGTCAGATGGAAAGCTCTCATCCTCGAATTCAATTCCGAGAAGCATTAAAAGCCTGAATCGGAAAGCCAGCACTGATTGCCACTACCGCCAGAGCAGCCGATAGGCAAATCAACCATTTTGCGCATATCACGCGCACGGAGGATCTAATTTTGGAACTGTAACTAGCCCCAGAAAAGCAAAACGCCATTCTAACATAACGTTTGTAGTTCGCCAAAGAGAAATCAAATAGCAATACCTTCAGCAGTGTGCGTGGTTTCACCTTTAGGCGGGCACTTTCAAAGATGTAATAGCGACGGTCGAAGGGTTAAAGACCGACGTACAACCTTGGTTTTCTGCAAGGAAGATAATCCTCTTAGCGCTCCCCCTCTCCTAAGCTGCGAGCGGAGCCAAGTTGGGGCAGGGTAAAAGGTGGAGAGGATATAGGAAAGGAGTAGGCGGGCAAAAGTGGAAAGCGCGAAGTGTACTTTGGCCCTTAAAGGGACACTGACACCCCCCAAATTTTTTTTTTCCTTTTTTGTCAGGCGATTTATTATGGTGTCGGAATACTATCCAATTAATATTTTGCTACAGAGTCACGTATTTTTTTAATAAAGCCAAAAAACGCAACTGCGCGAAACCGAAACCGAAATGGAGAAGTGGAGAGGATAGCGTGAGTGGCGAAAGTCACGTAACTACACCCGACAGTGCGGGTTTTTTTTTTTTTTCTCCTCTCTTTGCACGTAGCAGACGAAATGCGTTCGCTCGCCGAGCACTAACTTTGCACTTATGTTTGTTCCGCTCGCTGTTCTGTACTTCAAGATGAGTTGTTTTGTACATTTAAGTGTTGGCAATTAGTAGTGAGTGCCCGAGTGCCGTGGTGAATTCCCGTGATCAGCTCCGAAAAGAATACTCCCAAGATGTTGCGTGAAGAGTTGCCTCACATGTCCTGCATCTGAAAGTGGCATTGTGCAGCAGAGTGCACAAATTTCCGAAAGATCAACGGGTCGGGGTCAATGGCTGGCTGCAATTCCTGTAGAACCATTACGCGAAGCTCGGAAAGCGGACGCTACCCGGTTCATATGCTCGTTGCATTTTGTGGAAAGTGATATACATTGAGTTTGCAGGTGTCAAAAATGGAATCCATACCATTTAGTTCAGCGACGTATCGTCCACAACAATTGTTTCTTTTTTTCAGTGATAATTGTAAAAAAAAAAAAGAAATGTAAACATCGCAAAATGCTTAACAAAAAAAAAAAAAAAGGTACACCCACACCAGGAATTGAACCCGGGCCCTCTGCGTGTGAAGCGGACGTCTTCCCACTGAGCTACTGAAGGAACTCTCTCATGCGTAGTTTTGCAGCGGGTAGACTGTATGTCGGAAGTTTGCTGCCGATTTCCCTTCAATACATGCACTCCCGGCTCCAAGTCGAGCAGCACCACGCATAGGGCACATTCGCACCTCGTAAAGTAACCGTACGCGTGCGTATTCAACTCGAAGTACGCACTTCGTGCTTGACGTTTGAGCGAGCGATGTCTTCAGCCAGGAGAAGGGACGACGGCTCGGCGGCGTCTTCGTGCAATCGGCTTGCTGGTCGGGCGTGTCGTACGGGATGAATATCAGTTCTTTTGATCGGTCCGAAATTTCTCTTTCGAAGAAAGACAGAATTCGCCAGTACCGTGAACGACAGTTCTGAAGTAGAGGTCCAACGCCCGTCGTCCGCTGCCATCCGCTAGTGCTAGTCCCACGATACGCGAAACGACGCCATGTTGAGAATTATGCAGTGAACGCACAGAAAGCTTCCGGTTGTCTGTGCTACCTTTTTTTTTTCAATCAACGTATTTGCAGCTTTTTTGAAGCCACAAAAAATGGGTTTCATATTTTTTTCTATTTTTAATATTGACTGTGTGCCTTCAATGGACCCACGACTTTGATTAAATTTGGTGGTCGCATCGATACCTTAGAAAACGGCCCGTGACCACGGAAAGAGAGTGAGCGAGACTCAAACCGGCCAGTTCTTGATCGGCGGTTTTCGGGCGGAAAGAAACCGAATTTCGAGCCGCAAATTCTGTTCTGGGTAGTTGGGCTCTCATATGTCACGTACAACTAAAAACCTCGGCGAGCATAAATACCCTGTCAGTGTCCCTTTAAGGAACGTAGGGTGTGGCTTCACGATTTTCGCTTCGTGATTTATTCCTTGGCATTCTTATCACCTCATGCAGGGGTCTCATTGGCCGCATAGCGATAAGATGTTTAAAACTCTCCACGTCCTGCGTTTCCTAGGCTCTCGGCAGCTGTGGGGTAGTTGGTCGGGGTTGGGGTGGGGAAACCACATTGCGCATTCGACAGAGCCTACGTAGGGGAACAATTGAGGACCAGTATTTTATTCATTACTCCCTCATGAAATGTTGTCAGGCTTGGTAAGGACTGTATGACAGTAAGAAAAGTTCACTCAAGAAGGGAGATGAAATTAGTTTGTTAATAATGCTTGAAATGGGACGCACACTCCCGTAATGCACACCAGCACTCTTGCATCTTCAGTTAAGCTTCCAAAATGGCTAGGCTCCTGGGCACGACTTTGAATCAAAATCATTTTCTCTACATTTACAATATCATTATTAGTTTTTCTGGCTTCATCAAGTGCAGTCTAAGCCATACCGTAAACTGGCCGTTGTGAAGAGCAACTGTAAGCAACTTGGGTTGTGAGGTTACTTATTTTTTACGAATTTAGCGAATCAGTGACAGCTAATTGTGAAAAATTTATTGCAAATGTCAATCACACGTGAAATCCATAAATTTGTTATTAAAAATCTAACAAAAAACATTTCGAAAATTTTGCACGATTTTAATGAGCTTACATAGTTTGGGCACTCAGTGTCCCTTTTGCCTCTGCAGCTAAGCTGCCTTCTGATCTCATCCCTGTAGACATTTATGGATGCACCGCATGTGGTGGGCTCAGGTTAGAGTTTGTTTGCTTTTTTGAAGATGGAGAGGATGGGGCATGTTGCCACAGTCATGTTGCATGTCCTGCATCCCAGTGCACACAATAAATTTGGTTAATCTCGTGCATATCGCATGGTCTCACGTAGCTGATGCCAACAGGGTCACTGTTGCACCGTCTCGGCGAGGAGTCCGGAATACTGGAAGAGGGGGATTACCCTAAGGTCAAGTGACGTCTTGGTGCGAAATCGTCGTGCCAGGAGACATCACAGTGTCAACGTCATAAGTCCTAGTAACGTTGGGTGTCAAGTTGTGGCATCAAATGACGTCGCGTCACGGGACTACGTCACGTGACATCAGGTCACGTGTCTGCGTGGTGTCACGTAACATCACGCTGCCCAGATTTCTGTATTATCGCGTATTATGCTTACGGGACAGCTAAATGCTAAGTAAATGTCCTGCCTTCAATTTTTTTCATATGGATCTGGGATTGTTATTTGGCCAGTGTTCAGTGTGACAGTGAACTGTGGCAAATAACAGGTGGATGCGTTGGCTCCATGGGAGCATGGGTGATGGTGACTTTGGCAAACTCAAATGCAGCCGCCTGGCCTGTTAGTATGTCGTTGATTTGGCAAGTTTTGTGGGTGTTAGAAAACGCAGCCTTTTTTTCTGTTTTTGTAAAAGTTTGGACGAACACTGGGACATCTTTAAATTAGCTTAATTGAGGTGGAGATGGGGAGACAAATATTATGCTTTAGAAAATATGGCATTAAAAGTGAGCCGCCTCCAGAGGCAGTGTAATACTGAGCCAGCATGTTTTTTATAGCTGTTGGCTTTTTGCCACTGAAGATAAAATTTTTTCGGAATTTATTATTTTATAATTGTCTCGAATGTTTCTGAGACGTCTAGCAGTGACTTATTTTGAACCCGCACATGTCTCGGGAATGCGCTGAGCGGACGACCCTCCAACGCCAACGTCACAGCAGGTCGGCGGCTGCGTTCGAGTTTCGTTCTAACGGTGACGGTGGAACTGCACTTTTTTCTTCCGGTTCGAGAGGACCGGGAATAGCCTCCCCTCCTGTAGGGTGCCCTCGCATGCTTTCCTGCACGCTGACCTCGCTCTCTGCCCCTAGGTGAGCTGCGCCATTTCAGGTTCCACCAGTTCCAGAGGCGTCCGGTGGGTGAGCAAAACTCCCTCTCCCTGCCTCGTCTGTTTTTGTTTACTCGTAATTTTTGCTCTCCTGGCTAAACTCTTCATTTTGCGCACGGTGGTGGTGAACTTGCATTTGCATGACGCACCTGCGGTGTTGGTGATGCGTTTTTCACTGAGTTGTTCGCCTCCTTTTTTGTGAATTTTGCCAGGCGGCGTACAGCCCGCCGTTGGTAAACCGATTTTCACCGGTGTTTTCACGCGTGCACGTTGCTGACTGTTGGCTGGAAAGTCAGTGCAACAATATTTTGTTAATCTGAGATTGTGAAAAGAATTATTTGCCTTCTACACCCTTTTAAATCCTCGGGGACATCTTTTTTTTTTTTAGGTACAAAATGTTTAGGTAGAGGCCATAGCAAAATTGCACCAAAATAGATGGCTTCCATATCTTCCTAATGTTTGAAAGGTTACGCTACTCACAAAATTTCCGGTCCCTGTGTTTTGTTCCTTACATGAGATCTGTGGCAGGTTTAAAGCGCAGAAGCTTCTCCCACAATGCCATTTCACTACTTCCAGCTTTTTGTGCAAACTTCCTTGCAAAAGGTAATTCGCTTTGCGAACAAATGGAGCTGTTGGGGACTCTCCAATAGCTGTTTTTGTCTTCATTGTCCATTGTTTTTTGTGTCCGAGTTGATCTTTGTATTGCTCAAAGTGATGAGGAGGCTTTTTGGTCTACTTTCTAGCCCACAATGTTGTTGAAGCCACTGGCATAATAGTGTGACTTTATGTAGCACCTCATTTGTGCACGAGTGAATCGCTACACAAAGTTGCAAGCTTGAGGAGTGGCTTTGACAATGCTGTCTACTATGGATCAGAGCTGTATAGTAATGCATACCTGCCAAGTTTGTAGAAACTAAGTCCAAGAGATTTTCTAAGCCTAAAGGAGGAGGTTTTATTTTTTTTTAAGAAATCTTGACACTACATTTACATGAAGACCACTTCATTACATTTGTATTGCACTGCTCATGCTAGCGACATACAGCTGGGCCTCGCTATCATTGCTGCTGGCCGTTGCAACGACAATAATTCTTTGTTTAAGTGAGTGGAGAGGGAAGGGCGGGAAGGGTTAATTTGCGTTTTCCAGGAGATTTTTTCTCTCAATCGTGCAACCGTACGAAATGGTCGAAATTCGGGAGTCTCCCTGGGTTATACGGGAGACTTGGCAGGCATGGTAATGGTTTATTGAAACATTTGACGTAATATTGGTTTATTGGGTGCTGCCAATATCGGTACGTGCAAACTCCGGAAAATGGATACTGCAGGTTGCAACACAGGTAATACTTGTTAACCACACTGTGTTAGAGAGAAGGTCACCACAGCTAGGATCACTGACTGCTTAAGAAATGCAGGGTATGGCTAATTATGTTCATGCCCCTCTCTTCGTTGTAGGGCATCATTGGTTAATGCCGCCATCTCATTGGCTGCAGAGTTACAATAAGAAGCTTGGAACTCGCTACACCCTTCATTTCTTAAAGGCCGACGACCAGACTCAATATACTGCAAGGCAGAAGATCCTCCTCACCATGGGGGAGGAGGAAACAGGCAACGGTGGACAGGGTAGAAGGGGCAGAGGAGGAAGCGGGGGAAAAGTGGAAAGCGCGAACTGGTCGTCGGTCTTTAATTTCTCGGTGACCGTAGTATGTGAGAGACGTTCCAAAGTGCTCACATAAAGTTAGAGAGGCACTGACCGGAAAATCTTTTGTCGTCTGGTAGGTGAGGAGGGACGGTGACATCCAGCCAAGCCAGGACAAATGAGGGAGAGGTGAGCATCTCTTGCGTGTCTCCGATTGGTGTGCCGGGCGTTGCGGCTTACCCGGGTTGCGTGTTCTTATTCCGGACTTCCGGGTGCTGGATTGGGAAGGCAGTCGGGCCAGTGCAGGTCTAGCGTTCTCAATGTGAGACTTCAAGAAGGAAGAGGAACGAGGACAATCTCTCTTGTATCCTTAGCTAGTATTATTCGAGACTGCTTTTGTGGCTCTGTCCTCATCTCACTTTTCCTCTAGAGTCTCGGTATTAAGGCATTTTAGGCAGTCTCGACATCTCCGAGCAGCCGTTACTAGAAGGGGTCCAAATCGCAGCTTAGCGCTAAAGTGTGGAACACGGGATATAAGAAGAAAAATGATGGAGACAGGCAAATTTGTGCACAAAGTCTCCTATGTTGCCGATGGAGGTGCTGTGTGAGGCCACGTCTTTACTCTCACGTGTCTTGCCACTTTCCCCTTGCATGATTTATTGGATTCGCAATGTCTTATGCGGTTGTTGGGGCATTCGGTTTAGCTATCTACTTGCAAAACTGATGGATAATATTGCTTTGGACACATCCAAATTGGGTTTACTCAATCCAGCCACGTGGGTGACGGTTTCTGTCGACCCGGCTGCAAAGTCGACGGGTTTATTCTTCCTGGCCGCTGGATTGATGGGTTTAGTCAACCTGCCTCAGAGTTGACAGGTTTCATTGATTCATTGACCTGGTCACAGGGTAAATGTTTTGGTCAACCCAACCACAAAGTTGACTGGTTCACCGACCTGGCTACAGCGTTGACGAGCTCAGTCAACCTGGCTCGCAGCATTCACGGGTTCCATCGACCGAGCCACAGGGTCTGATGGATCCACTCAACGGGACTGCAGGTTTGACGAGCTCAATCAGCCCCGCCACAAAGCTGAAGGTTCCATCAGCCTGGCCACAGGGTTGGTGGATTCAGTCAACCTGGAGACAGATTGACAGGTTTCATCAAACCAGCTGCATGCTTGATGGGTTCAGTCCACCTGGCCACAAAGTTGACAAGTTCTATTGTCCACAGCCACAACATTTGTGGGTTTGGTCTGTCGACAACAACCCCAAGGGCTGAAGCGAACGGGCGCATTGGAAAATGGGCCCGCACGACAGGAGAGTTCTGAACCCCAGGCTCGGCGCCGCCAGACGTACGTGGAGCTCGAGTTGGAAGCCCTGGAGCGGGAGCGGCAGAGGGTGGATGCCCAGGCGGAGAGGTTCGAGCCCTACCTACGACGCGTCATGAAGAGCGGTGAGTCACCCGCCACCCTCCGGTGCACCTAGAAGCTCTGCGACCCAGATCAACACTTCTGTCTAGCGTCAAGAGAAGGCTTGTGCAGTAGGACGTCTCTATTATTTACGCGATAGCGTTTAGGAGCTCGTGTCGCAGAAAATATTGCGTCGGCATCAGCGTCGGCGTCGGTGGGACCAAAAATTCCCATAATGCAACGCAATCATGTCACATGTGGCTGTGACACGGTGACCCTATCGACCCGCTGACTTTTGTAGGAAAATTTAGCAGAACATCTTCCCGACAAATTTAGTATCCAATTTTCCCACCAAATTTAGCAGGTCGATAAGGTCATGACGTCGCAGCCACGTGTGACGTAACGCGTCACGTGACATGATGTCATGTGACATCGTGACGCTACTGACTAGACCACGCACACGTGCTGCACAGCTTGGGAACGAGCTCGGGTTTATATGAGAAGGCTTTGCGAACGGGGCCCGATAACGCTATCGCATCATACTCTTAAATGCAAAGCTTAAGCGTCCCCCAAGTTTTGTTTGTAAATTCTTAGCTTATGTAGGGCCAGCTCTAACGCTTTCGTGCCCGAGTCTCGGATAGAGCTTCGATAGAGGGTGCGGCACTGAGTGTGCAGTCGCCAGTTGCACACTCGCGGGCATCTGCGTTCGTGCAATCGGCAACTGCTGTTGGAATGACAAACTTTTCTCAGTATGCACTCGATGGTAGAAAAGTACAACTAATATGAAGGGTTTTGCTTGTGGGCTTTGTGTGCCACCAAAGCGGCGCAGGACCGACAGCGGCGGATGCAGCAGCGTGAAGATGGAGGAGCGAGGGATGCAGCTGTAAAAAAAGAGCACCGGGCCGAGCAGCGAGGGAAGCCAGTTGCCATTACGCAGCAGCCAACCGGCAGTTGGAACGCAGTTCACTAACAATCCATTTGGTGCTCTGTAATGACTACAATAGACTGGTTTTGGCCAGACATGACGAAAAGCATTCTAACTGCTATGCATTTAGAACTCCTTTAAAAACATGTTGGAGGCATTAAATTTTTTAGGAAACATTTTC
>JAZHYW010060013.1:0-10136 GCA_037355805.1 Ixodes ricinus | reverse complement strand
ACATAATTAAGTGTTTATGTCTTCAGCAACTTTGCATTCTCCTGATGTTTATGTATGTCAAAAATCAGCGGAAGTTTTTCGGTATCTAGTTATTTCCAAAATAATGGTGCCTTTCGGTGAATTTCTCCTGCAGATGATTAACACGGCTTTTATCGACGGAGAAAAATCGGAAGCGAACAATCAAGACGAGAAACGGTTAAACTTTTATTTACATCTGATGCACAGTGTTATTAACACGTCACTTATAGTATGTGAGTTATATGCATGCGTATGCGCACCTCGCGCAGGCAAGGGTCCCAAAACGTGTCCAGTGAGCGCTTGTGGAGAGTATTGGCCAGTCCGGTGAATGCAGCTTGAAGCCACGTACGCTTCGACCCAAACAATAGGGAATACACTTCAAACCGCCCAACCAGGGTCCACAAAGAAAGAGGGCAACCATCAACGGGCAATCTACAAAGGAGCACAACGAGGACAAACTTTGGGGACATAAACTGAAGATCAAAGTAACCAGCACTGACAAAAAAAACACATCTAGACTACTAAGAGACTTTGGGAGAACCTGAAACAACAACGTAAGAAAAAAAAAAACAAGCAACAAATAACGAGTCTGACGAACGTCTACATGAGACTTTTTCGGTGAAACAAAAATGCCGCTTGTACGAAAATATCTAAAACCGGTAGTTTTCGGTTTTAATTTATTTTTTTTATTTTCGACACCGGCGGATGTTTATAGGTGTTTTTCGGTTAAACCCGGAAAGTATACGGCCTAATTATAATAAGCGATAATACTTCAATAGACACTTCGCATCGCTGGGAAGATGATCGCAGCTATGAGATCGTCTTGGGAGTGGGAGTCCGTGACACTGCACAAAAAAATACGAGGAAAAAAAGCATGTTTTTATTTTTGCTTTGTAACACCAATTTCAAGCAGACGCGTATTTTCAAACCATGAAAATTAATAAAGGACAAACTATAGTCCGTTGCAACTCAAGAAGGTAGGGCGAGGAAGACGAGGCCGGGGAGGAGGAAGCAGACGGAACGCTAAAGAGAGAAGGAGGTTTCCCCCTCTCTTCTCCAGCGTTCCGTCTGCTTCCTCCTCCCCGGCCCGTCTTACCCTCGCCCTACCTTCTTGAGTGGCAACGGACTATAATACCATTGTGTCCATTTGGTCAAACAATAAACAGAGAGAGGAAAGGTGGTCGCTCACCGCAGCGAAGTACACAGATATACATAACATAAGACACGAGAACACCACTGGGAAAATATCACAATATTTACTAATGGCCTATACTGGTTACAACGGACCCCGCAACTGCGTTCCCAAACTACATACTCAGCAACAACTTGTCAGCAGTTCTTGACCCCCTTGTTTATCCTTTGTCCCCCTTGTTCCCCTTCTCTAGGGATTATTATCGTTATTCTCGTCCAGCTGTGCTAATGCAACTTTGCATTAACTGTACTATCATCAGTCGCCAACTGCCGAGAAAGTAAAAATGCACACACACGCCACGTTTGACTTGTCGATGAGGCTTCTGCGTTTTGTGGTTTGTCCATTATGAGTTGTCTTTGCCTCAAGAACGTTTTTCTGCTATTTCCTTGCCAGTCAAGGCACGCGTTCCCGGGGCGAGTGATGCCCCTGCATTTTTTTTTATTCTTTTCTGGGGACAGCATTGTTGGTCAGATTGAACGCTTTAGACGATATTGGGGTAGAATCAGACATTTCCTGGAGTAAAGAAAGCTGTTCTTCTCCGATTGGCACCTTTTGTTCTAAAAAGAGTAACTTGCTCCCACAAAACATTTGATGATGCAAACTTATGCATACGTTCTGCGGTCGCTCACGTTTATGGGCCGCCTCAGCAAAAACTTAGGATCCGAACCCGCGGATATCCGCATATCCATGAACTCACGCTCTGTTACGTCACGGCGTGGTGCAGTGCGCGTCGGGCGCACTCCGGTCTGGGGCTGTGGGCGGAAGTGACCGTGCAGGGCGTGCATTCCTCGTTGTTTTGGAAGAAACCAGACAAAAACCTGCCTTCTCGTCAAAACCGCCGCGACTGGGGTTGTACCAAGAGTCGGGAAAGGTTTGAAGGTCGGTATTCGTGTGTGTTTTCTGCCCGCTCGGTTCGTCCCAGAACGAGGGGGCCAGTGGAAAAGGTAAACCAGACGCCGTCCAACCACGATTGCATGTGCGGGAAGCACTCTGGGTTGAACTCACGATACTTTTGTGGTCGTCATATTTATTTGTTTTATTCCAACATGAACGCGGGAAAACCGCCAAGTTGTACGGATCACCTGTGTGGACCCGTTCAATGCGTCTTCAACTTGAAACGGCCGCCTGATCGTTCGAACTGTCGTCTGCCTTTTCAAACGTTTCTGCCTTGTTGTCGTCTGCTCGCTCAAATTACAGCGGCCCGGTAGACCAAATGCTGACCCGGTATGATTGCGATTTGAAGTAAGTGCAGGCCTCAAAATGACTTTTAAGTTTGTAGGTTGGTTGGGGTAAGTGGGCCTGATGTAAACAGTAGATACAAGGAGATGTTGATAATTGTTACCAGTGCCCATCACCGACTTATACGCCTGATTCACTTGGTCCGATTCTGCTTTGCGGTTTTCAGTATCACGTCGACATCTCAGCTACGGTTCACGCTTTTGCAGCCCGAGCGACGTCACTGAAAATAGCGAGCCTCATCACCTCATCATGCGAATCAGGCTTTAGCGTCCATTCTGCGGCGTCCACGCGCAATGAACCACCGCATGTCACATATCTGCGCGAGTTTTACGGTGTAACGAGACCTCGGTAGTTTTTCCTGAGGCCGCCAAAGTTGCTCCGCGATATTGCCGAGAAAGCGCGGAGACTCACACCGACGCCGACAACGTCACATTCCATGTGGTTTGTTTATGGGCGACGGCG
Source organism: Ixodes ricinus (assembly GCA_037355805.1). Classification (NCBI taxonomy): domain Eukaryota; kingdom Metazoa; phylum Arthropoda; class Arachnida; order Ixodida; family Ixodidae; genus Ixodes; species Ixodes ricinus. The sequence goes on along the minus strand of JAZHYW010060013.1, from coordinate 7,225 downwards.
AGCTTCTTGCCCACACTCCATCGCGTTGTGCGGCGCCGGTGGCGTCTGTTACAGTTTGATCTCCTCGCCATATTCGCGAGGAGATCGGCCGAGACTATAGGTGGCGCAGTTTCATTATCATCCTCAATCACCAGAAACAATCGCTCCGTGGCAAACAAGCTAGCGACGCCAGCACTCGCCAAGACGTAGCGCACCACCGTTTCCGACGACTACGCTTTCATGTTGTTTGTGAGCGACATGGTGCGCTCGCTTGTGTGCGTAGCGCGCATGACGCTCAAAGCATGCTTTTGAATCGGCTACTATGCAGCGCTGAGGACTGCAGCACGTACGCGACGATGCGGACACTGTCCGCCGTCGGCTCTGGTGCAATGCTACACTCAATGACATGATCGCAGTTGAGCACGTCCTGTCCTTCAACGAGACACCGCTTGCTTTCGCCGATGTCATCCATGATTGTCGCAAGAGACAGGGTAGGGTAACTGCAAAGTTAAGTGCGTGTATTTTTAATCATTAAAAAAAAAACACCGACGCCGACGCCGTGCCACACACGATCCAGCGCATGCGGCCGACGCACGTGCGGCTGGCCCGGCACGTCGCGCGTGACCGCACATGCGCTTTTTTTTTCACCTTCAGATGACTTCGATGACGTTGAACGCAAGAGGGGCGAGACTACTTCTATCTAGATGCGTTTAGGAGAAAAGAATAATCTTGCATATCTTTCACAAGCCTTGCGTCGTCGTCTTTCATGGCTGCGAATGCAGTAATGACTGCGTTCGGAGGGTTTGTTTGCCACACAGCGTCAGTTCCCGAGAGGGCCACTACTTATAGCGCCACTCCTCGATCTCCTCCCCAGTGCAGTACTCTGTCTCACTAAAATCGTGCAGTACAGCCAAAGCTACAGGGAGAGAGCGATGCCAACCTGTTCAGAGCGAGGGAAAGGAAGAACGGGTGAGAAGAGCTGGGATTCCACGTTCCTCCCTTTCTTTCCTCTTGAACAAGTCGGGGTACACTCTCTTACTTGTAGCTCTGGATGTACTGCACTGGTTTTTAGTGAGGCGGAGTGTAGCATCCGATCCGCAATCCGCCAAATTCATTTTTATCCGCGGATGATCCGCGGGTAATCCGCGGATATGCCGGGCTCTACATATTGGCATCCAGGGAGTCGCGAAGTCGACATAATCAGAACAGCTCCGCGAATACGATGTTAATCACTTAGCCGCTTGACGGAGTGCACATGATGCAGCCTCCGATTGGAAGTATGGCATCGCTTGCAACGATATCGCGATGCGTTTCTGAGTTATTCCTTTCGGCTCTGTCAGCACTCTCACTATCGATGATACCACAGTGACCCGGGATCAACCGAAGCAGAAGAACGTGGCCTGCCTGCGGAATGGGTTTTGCGGGTTATGTGAATGCATAGACGAATACGCGCCACATGTCTCGTTATTGATTGTGTCTGAGCCGTATTTCTTCCTCGTGGGACAATCATGTCGCATTAGTCATAAAAAAAGAAAAACACTGTCTGCAGATATGTTTGAAGCACGTACGAAGCTGCTTCTATATGCTTTGTCCCCAAATGCTTCTGCCATCCTTTCTGCAGCGTACGATGATGATGAGGTCCAGTGTGTGTGCGGGTGTATGGAACACGCAGCAGAGACAGGAACGAAGCGTTTGCACACAGTGGAGGAGGCCCCGTAGCACAACCCGACGTTCTTTCCTCATCGGTCCGCGGGTCCCGTTCTGTCCCCGCAGCAGGACGTGACGGCGGCGCTGACGTCAGTGCGACCGAGTGGTGTGCTGCGGTTGACGCGGGCGCCCCCGTGCCCGCCCAGCTGTGCGCCAGTTGGCCGCGGCGTTGACACTCTGCCGGCTCCCGCTAATGAGGCCCCAGCCAAAACAAGGCGTCCTGCAATAACAGAGGCTGACAAGGAGGCCTCCCCCTCCCTCCCCGTCAATATTTGCGGAAGCCAGACGCATCTGGCCCGATCGATGGGACGACCGTTGCCGAGGCAACGTCCCCCCCCCCCCCGCCGCCATCTTGGCTTTCCCGGGCCCCGCGGCGTCGAGCTCCTCGAACCCTGGGCCCGGCTGGGAACGTCGTCTGCTATGGACGATTCCGAAAAATTGGCCGCGACCTTTATATTCAAAGTCCTATATAATGCGTGAAATGCAGTGTTTAAGGAGCGATCGTTTTTTTTAATTGGTTTATAAGACCCTAAGCAGTCGTTTCGGGCAGTGAAGGACCTATATAGTTTTATTAATTTCGTGGATAGGTCCCCAACATTTAGCGGTGAAACTTGAACCGGCGGATAGGTCTCGGAAAGTCAGATCACGTCACAGCAATCTCCCCGCCTCATTTAGCTGTGAAACTGAATTGTTGTTTGGGTCATGGGACGTCAATTCCACCGCTAAATCTAGCAATAATTGCACGTACCCTTGCCCCCCCCCCCCCTCCAAACAAAACAAAAAAAAAAAAACGGTTGGACGACGGTCAGGCGATCCTCGGTGTTCGTGAAGTAATCGCACGAGTGATCGCAAGCCTGCCAAAAATATACCTCGCGTTCACGCTGCCCGTGCTCGAAGCCTGTCGGAGTGGGTGGGTTCTGTTTGTCGCTCTAGTGGGACCCGGGCAAAATGAAGCAATCTACGGGGGCTTCTGAGCGATAATAAGATGCTCGATTTCTCCGCGCTGCTAATATGCATCGCTACAAAAGACAGACACTGTCTGATGCTTCCTCGTACGACGGTCACATTGGCAATCCAAAAACTGTCCGCGCACATGTCCTGAGGATCGATGAAGCAAGCGTGCTTGGTTAATTCTACATGTCATCACGTCTAGAGCAAATCTTTTGTATAATGTAAAAGCAGTGTGATAGCAGCTTGTCGAAAGGTCCGTATACGACCCATTTGACTTTCGACGCACTTTTTCGCCGCGGTGGTCTTCCTCCCGGTGTTTACAAACAAAGCCAGGACGTGGCGTGGCCCCACCGTCCCGTCGGAGACGAGAGAAGGGTTGTCCCCCGCGCGGGACCCTAGACTCGCGGCTCGGCTCGCGCCAGCGTCGCCCTGGCGAGATTGAGTTATCGCGCGCGGCCGCTTCAAGGGCGCCGTCCCGAGGAGGAATTCCGGTGGGCCCCTTGGGAGGGGTCCCGGGGGGCCGGCACCCCGCGGCGCGGCGCCCCCAGCCCGACTCGGCATCCGACTACGCGGCCTCGACGACAGCGCCGCAGAACCCGACAGTAAAGACTGGACCAATCAACCGGCGGTCTGCGGGACACCTGACCTCGTTTTATGGGTAGGGGGTTTCGGTGAGGGATGTAGCGGTCACGTGAGGGTGTTGAGACGTTCTTTGCTCTTCCGCTTTGGATTCTTCTCGATTCCCACGCAGTCTCGGGTGGTTTAAGAAAATGGTAAATGTAAGGTAGACCAGCTCCCCCGCCCCATCGTTGTTTTATCGTAAAGCCTTCGTTTGATTGCACCGGTGGGTGTACTCCGTCTCGGCCCAAGGCTGACAGTGCGATGGGAGCTACAGCCTTCGGTGGACCAATCAAGAGCTACCCTTTTGTCACCTGGGGAGGCTTGCCAGAATCAGCGTCTCAGGTAAGACTGCATGAAGAAAAAAAGCACCGCCGAAGCTAGTGCACGAGAAGAGTGGCAAGTGAAGTCGAGTCTCAGCGCGGCCAGGCTGCTTGCACACTATAGCCTATAGTTATGCCCTATAGTTATTGAAACGGGCACTCTTAACTGCGGTTACGCAAGCCGCAGTTATCCCCATTAATAGTGTGGTGACTCTGGCTTAGCGTATACTGCAGTGGGACTATATAAGCTCTCGGACGACTTTCTGTGCCAGTCGAAGCTATGGGCGCACGTGCGCTCGCGCATCTTGAGCACCCATCAGAGCTGCTCATCAGCGCACTCTTCACTCATCTTCTAAAACAGCTGTCCGAAGTGCGGTAACTGTGGTGAAGCGTAACTTGACTGCTGTTCAGGGCGCCCGTTTTGTTAAGACGTTGATTCTAGCAACGCTGGCCCTGAGCCACGCTCTCGGCGCGTGAGGCGGGAGCGTGGTCACGTGAGTCGAGGTAAGCGCACGAATGGTCTTGACGAGCGCGCAGCTCCCAGCGCACTGTCAGTTCTGGGCTGGATGACTGCATACGGGGTTTGTTCTGCGGGGACAAGGGGGTCGGCGGACGGCAGCGTTCGCGTGCTGCTCGGCTGTCGCGGGTTCGTCGGCGGGCGGCCGTCTTTGAGGGCGACCGGTTGGGGCCCGCGGGGTGCCCCGCTCCGCTTGCGTCCTGCTGGGCTGGGCGCCCCGGCGGCGCGGGACAGCGGGACCGGGAGCGCGACGCCGCCGCCGCCGAAACACACAGGGGCCGCGGTCAGCTGCACGTTGACGCCCGGTCACAGGGCGCCGCGGGGGCAGTCTCCACGCATGCGGCGATGGACTCCGCCGCCGTCTTGTTTCCTCGCGGCTGTGACGCCGATGATGACGTCACGGGATGACTCCTCTTGCACGCCGACTCGACCCTCTGACGTCACGCCGCTTGCGGTGGCGCTGCGGTTGGTACAGCGCGTGCGCAGACGCTTCCCCTCGCGCGAACGTGGTTTCTTCTGCGCACGCGCAGTGCCCACAGCGGGTGCGGGTACACGCGGGCTTGTTTTGTAAAGAGCGTGAAAACAGCGTCTTCCATTGGGTCCACGGTGCGCACTCCGTGCGGATATCTATCGCATCCTGAGCGACTTCCATTCGCGCACGGCACGCGTGGGCACAGTTCAATATGGCGGCGCCCAGCCGGAAAAGGGATTACGGTTCTGATATCGCTCCCAGGCTGTCGTTACGATAGGAAATTCTCGAGGTGCGGGTTGTTTGTACATCACTGTGAGATATACTCGTAAGTATCACGAGTTAGGGGCAGGGGGGTATACGTTTCCCGACTGAATTCGGCAACCTCTCCAGCTCGATGAACAGCGATTAAGCGAGAAATCTTTGGCCGAAGACTGTTTACCCATCGAGAAATGCGACAAATTACGGTGATTTCGCGTGTCGTCATCGGAACAATATGCTTTTTTCGTTGTCCGAAGTTGGCTTGTTTGGAAGCGACCACGATTGAGAAGGAGCGAAACGACTGGCTACAATTCGGCATCTAGCAATCGCGCGACAGCGATCAGCGTAAGTTCGATTAGCTTACGAAGGGGAACAACTGGTTCCGATCCCTCATTGGTTCGAGCGACGTATCTTGGAATTGTTTAAATATACACATTACTATGGCATGTCGTGACGAATCCATGCCAGTTGAAGCGTAGACCAAAACTTGGAGGACGCTTAGCCTCGCCTTGAAGGGCGGAACGCGAATATGGCGTTATCGGATCCCGTTCGCATCGCCTTCTCGTTCGCTTCGCACCTCTTCCTGCCAGTGAGCAGCAAGTGCGGTGGACATGGCTATAGTCGGTAGCGTGCTGCTCGCAACTGAAGGTCCTGGTTCGAATTCGCTAATTCTTAATTTGTTTCTTAAGGCAGATGAAGTGAAATTATTTGAGACATGCGGTTGCCTTTAATTCGCATTACATGTCATGTTTAATCACTCTCACTCCACGCGTGACGTCGCGCTTTACTTGAGCGTTGCTGGTTGTTTGAAATTCCCGCGTGTGGTCATGTGGCTGTGACGTCATAACCCTATCGACCAATCAGGACTTTCCCGTCACAAAGCCGCCGACGCCTACGGCACGAGCTCCTAAACGCTATGGCATTAAAATGTTTATACGACACAGGAAAGGGTGTAACGTTACCCTCGCTCCCAATGATCGTCGGTTGTACACTTTAAAAACTCCCGTTCGTCTACTTTCCCGCACAACACTCGGAGAACCAATCACCACAACCTACGGAGGCAGCTCAGCGAATGACGATGCCGAAACATATGTTTAGACCAAAAAACACTGTCTGAGTTGTGACATTAAGCAATGCAAAACGTCACGCTTGCATTGCTTAATGTCACAACTCATACTGCGTTGTGCAAATGTGAGGATCGATGCCTTCTAAGTATTGGGTGCCGGGTAAATTATGCCGGAGAACGTGAAGTCCCTCCTTCCCAACCGACGAGCATTGCCTTATTAATCCAATGGATCAATATGGCAATTTTGGGAAATACGTTCAAGTCACGAGCCCTTCAAAGCTGTGTTGGCTTGGCAGCTTTTGTTTTATCCTTGTACTACTCGCACTTCCGAATGGTCATTGTGCCTGGAAGGATGACACGAAGGCAAAGTCAAAAAGTAACCGCAGTACATTTTCTTTTTTATCCGCATAATAGTGAGGACAGGATTCAAAGTGCCGATTTTCAACGTAGTTCAACATATATGTGCGCCAACGCTTCACCAACGTGTCGATGATGCGGAAGAAAACATCTTCCAGGTGACTCCGAAGCGCAGGGATGCATCGCCGCTTTCAGTTCATCATCATGTACTGAACTTCATTCCGCCGAGAATTACATTGAGTGGTCCGAAGAAAAAGAAAATGCTAGGTGCCAAGGTCTTTCGAGTACGCGGCGGATCTGGACTGCACTGAAGACGTAGACTTTTGAAGTTCCGCTGTTTCACATGCCGTGTGGGTGCGCGCATTGTCGTGCTGCACCAACTAGTGTTGTATAGCATTACCAAAAATAGTAAAGAAATACGTTACTCGTTATTTGCAAATTAAAGGAACGGGTTACCGACCTATACGTTACATCAAAATAAAAAGAAAGCGTTACCGTTAAAAAGTAACGTACGTTACTGTCAGCGTTACTTTTTTATCACGACGGGTAACGTAAGTACGTTGCACCCGTTACTGTTTTTGAAAAACGTAAGGAGATTGCGTTTACAACGTCACCTGAAAAAGTTACGCGTTTTCTTATAAGGCGTTACCGCCAACACTGGCACCAGCACATCAAAGATCCAGCAAACCATGTCAACTTACTTCTGATCTCAGACTTCACGTTGATTTCTCGAGCAGGTTACATTACGACGTGCTGTTGACGCAGAGTCCCCTGGTCGTGCAACATGTTCGACTGTATGCAGGAGCGCCAGTTCGTCTGCTTTTTCTGCAGGGGTTGTGATGACGTCAGAAAGACGCCGAGCTCTGATTCGTTCTGAACGAAGGATAGTGGGTAGACCTGAAGGCATCTAGCATTGAGGTCTACCCACTATCCTTCAATCAGAGCCAATCAGAGCTCGGCGTCTTTCTGACGTCACC